>CAXHSM010001439.1:0-13000 GCA_964019185.1 Maratus speculifer | reverse complement strand
CATTACTTACAATTGTTGCTTTATTGTTTCAGAAATGAAATGAACTAATTTTTGAGTTGCTTAAAATTTTTGTGGGGTAAAATATGTTTAATTATTCTTTAACCTACCTTTAATATGTGCATACTTTTAAAACATAACAGATTCGTTAAAAGAGAGTTTTGGGAATCATATGGGAATCAAAGAGGGAAAAAAATGATAAAACAACATTACAAAAAAAAAAAAAAACATCTTTTTGTTCATGATTAATAGTGGTATTTTAGAAGTGTTAAAAGTTAGAAAAAATTCTCTTTCTCCACTTTTATAAAAACTTGGTGATGAGAAGGTTAAAAAAAGGTAAACAATACATTTTAACAGTTAATATTATTTTTTAATTTTAAACAAGATTAATCCTCTTTTTTTTTCATTTTTTATGTAAAGTTGAGTTTCAAATGTTATGATAATTTTTATTTAAAAATGAATAAATTTGATTAGGAAAAAGGAGTAATGTAATAAATGAAATTTCTGTTATAATATGGTTGTGTAATTTTATATATAATCAATTATTATAGTATTTTTAGAACCAAGTTTAAAAATCAAAATAGAAAACTATATTCAATACTTATTTTAAATGAAAGATTTTTCCTGTAGGTAATGTCAGTCTTGGAAAGATATTTTGAAACATTCCATTTTTTCAAGACATGTTGAGAAAAAGTTTAGCAAAATTAGTCCTGTGCGTTAGAATGTTCCATAAACAAATTAGTAATAGTGTATATATGAGTGGTATTTTTTTTTTCGTTTAATATTCTAAAATAATTGCACAAGATATTTCATTAATAGAATTTTCTGTACTATTTTTTATGCTTCGATTATTTACTTTTATATTTTCATTAGAACCATTTCTATTTGCATATACTAGATAATCTGTAAGTTATTGAACTATTTAATTTATTTAAAAAACATTTTGAAAAGTGATTTGTAACAATACCATAGCATATTTTGTATTTTTTCTACATTTAATTCAATTATAAACTATCAGTACAAAAAACCCTGAACGGGTTAAAAGCTTGTGACGCAGCACTTTATCTTATATATCTAAGAATTTTAAATTTGGGACTTAAAACTAATGATATCAAAATTTATGTGACGCTATGCTATTAATTAATATATACATATATTAAAATTTATTCATTAAGGTTTTATCAATTACATCTTTCATAAATTCAAAATATGAATCTTAAAAGATATGATATCAAAATTTAAGTGACGCCTTGACGAGGCTTTAAACAATGTTTTAAAATTCCATTTATTTATTTATTGTCTAAATACATTTTCATATCTAAACAATACTTTTCATTTTCCAATACACTGTTAAATACATCACTTTCACTGAATATATATAATGCACTGAAATATATTTATTTGAATAAATAGATTTATCTTTTGGGCTACGCTATCCAAAATCAAAAATAACGTTTGAATAAATATTTTTTGCGTCATTGTATCTATTTGCATCTATTTAACTTACTTTGGATACAATGACGCAAAAAATATTTATTCAAACGTTATTTTTGATTTTGGATAGCGTAGCCCAAAAGATAAATCTATTTATTCAAATAAATACATTTCAGTGCATTATATATATTCAGTGAAAGTGATGTATTTAACAGTGTATTGGAAAATGAAAAGTATTGTTTAGATATGAAAATGTATTTAGACAATAAATAAATAAATGGAATTTTAAAACATTGTTTAAAGCCTCGTCAAGGCGTCACTTAAATTTTGATATCATATCTTTTAAGATTCATATTTTGAATGTATGAAAGATGTAATTGATAAAACCTTAATGAATAAATTTTAATATATGTATATATTAATTAATAGCATAGCGTCACATAAATTTTGATATCATTAGTTTTAAGTCCCAAATTTAAAATTCTTAGATATATAAGATAAAGTGCTGCGTCACAAGCTTTTAACCCGTTCAGGGTTTTTGTACTGATATCAGTGCTTTTTTTAGGTTAATAATAAAAAGATAAAAACAAAAAATTAAAGACTAATGCAAAGAATTCATATTCATGATTTCTGATCACCTTTAATTACCCCTCCCCCATCCACTTAAAAAAAGATATTTCATATTTTATTATTAATATATGCTGTGCTACTTGATTTCGTTAAAAACAACTCTGTAGTAAAGTACGTTAGTATAAGATAAGAAAGTAATGTACATTCAGCACTGTATTTCTAAGAAAGGATTTCATAATCTATGCTGTGTGTATCATTTCTCATTCTAGTTAACTATGTTTTTCTTTACACATGATGATACATATACTGCAGATGGATTAAAATGATCAGGAATACAATATTCAGAATGTGCTGGAAAGTATTTCATAATCTATGCTGCGTGCATGATTCTTGTTAATTATGTTTCAACCTTTGTATAGGTTGGTAATATTGCAGATTGATTAAAACTATATCCGTTACAATATTCAGAATATGCTGGAAAGTGTTTCATAATCTATGTTGCACACAGGTTTTTCTTTCTTGTTAATTATGATTTGTTCTTTATATAGAGTGGTAAAATTGCTGCAAATGGATTAAAATGATAGGCTTACAATAATGAAAATGTGTTGGAAAGTGTTTCATAATCTATACTGTATGTGTAACTTTTCCTTCTTGTTAGTTTATTTATGTTTTGCTGTTTGCACAAAACATATATAAACAGGGGGGGGGGGGAGATTTGGATGGGAAGATTACTGTACAAAGATGAAACTGATAGGTTTAAAGCATTCAGAATAAAATGGAAAGTATATAAACATGTTTAATGGAAAATTTTTTACTCTCGTTAATTATGCTTTGTTTTTTTGCACAGAATGGTAAAATTATTGTACATGAATGACAATAAGTTTACAATATTCAGAATGAGTCAGAAAATGCATCATAATCGATGCAGTATGCATGACTCTTCGTTCTTGTTAGTTATGTTTTGTGGGGTCATCAAGGCTTCTTGTTAGTTAGGTAAGGGGGGGGGGGAGATTGTATCGGGTTTAAGATTTTATTAAAATTTCCATGCTCTAGTCTGTACGTATTTACATAATTTTTTTTCTAAAAATCTTGATTTGGTTAGATAATTGTTTTTTTTTGTGGGGGGGGGGGGGTTGAATCTCGATTCAGTTTGACTTGAATTGGAATTTTCAGGTTCTTGCCGAGTTGCATTTCAAGTACTAGTTTTCAATTCTGGTCAGTGGATGGGGACGGAAATTATTTTGTCTTTCTTGAACAGATTTTTATTTCCTAATTTTTTTATTTTACTTTTTTTTTGGGGGGGGGGGGATTGGGTTTCAGGTTATTCGGATCGGGTTTGAGAAAGACTTCTATTGGAATTTCCATGATCTGGTCAATACATATCGACATAAATTGTTCTTTTTTTTCTAAAATCTTGATTTGATTAAATATATATTTTTTTGGGGGGGGGGATTGAATCTAGTTTCGGATTGACTTCAAATGGAATTTTCAGGTTCTTGTTGAGTTGCATTTCAAGTATATTATTTTGTCGCAGATAAATTGGGTTACAATTGGAATTTTTTTTTTTGGGGGGGGGGGTAGTGTTTGAACTGGGTTTAGGATAGATTTCAATTGAAATTCTTGTCAGTGTATGTGGACAGAAATTATTTGGTCTTTCTTGGACAGACTTGTGTTTCCATTGTTTTTTCCTTTTCGGGTTTGGATTAGGTTTCATGTTAACTTTCAGACTCTTGTCAGTGTGTATCGGCAGAAATAATTTTCTCTTTTTCGGATTAGGTTAAGGTTCGATGGAAATTTTTTTCAGGTTTCAATCAGGTTCAATACAAATGGAATTTTCATGTTCTGGTGAGGTTGCGCTTTAATGGAAAATATTTTGTCCTGTATAGATACTGGGCTGCGGTTATATGGAATTTCCTTTTTCAGGTTCAGATTAGGTTTAAGATAGACAAATTGGAATTTCCAGATTTCTGATCACGCATATCTATGGAAATTAAGTTTTCTTTCCCGAATCGAAATATGGTTGGATAGTTTTTTTTTTTTTTTTTGGGGGGGGGGGGGTTGAATCTGGTTTCGGTTTGACTTCAAATGTAATTTTCAGGTTCTTGTTCAGTTGCATTTCAATGTATTTTATTTTACAGCAGATAGATTGAGTTACTCTTGGAGGGATTTTTTTCTTTCTGGTTTTGGATTGTATAGGATAGATTTCAATAGGAATTTTTCGATTCTGGTCAATGTATGTCAATGGAAATTATTTTGTCTTTCTTGGACAAATTTATCTTTCCATTAAATTTTTGTTGGTTTAGAATGGGTTTCAGGATAACTTGTAGGTTCTTGTTGGCAGACTTGTATAAAACCAAAAACTTTCTGCAAATTAATTTAATGTTGGGTGTAATTCGCATTTTTTGCACAATTCATGGTCATCATTCATGTTTTTTATGAGATTTATGAATGTAATTTGCATTTTTTAGCAATTTATGGACATAATTTGCAATTTTTATGCGATTAATGAATGTAATTTACATTTTACATGATTTATGGACGTAATTTGCTATTTTTATGCAATTCATAGACATAATTTACATTTTTTTTCAGCTTTCTGTCGACGAAATTTGTGTTTTTTGATCAATTTATTGACGTTATTTGTGTTTTTATAGGATTTATGAATGTAATTCGCTTTTTTTACACAACTCTTGGACGTAATTCGCATTTTTTGCAATTTATGAATGTTATTCATGTTTTTTTACATGATTCATGGAAGTGATTCGCATTTTTTTAGCGATTTATGAACATAATTCACATTTTTATGCAATTCATGGACGTAATTTGCATTTTTTGAGTGATTCATGAATGTAATTCACGTTTTTTTATGCAAATCATGAATGCAAAGCGCTATTCCCTATTTTTATGCGATTTATAGACGTAATTTGCATTTTAGCTTTCTGCTGCCAAAATTCGTATTATTTGAGCGATTTATGAACATAATTCCCGTTTTACAACACGATTCATAGGCATAATTTGTGTTTTTCATACAATTTCTGAACGTAATTCTCACTTTTTTAAACAATTCATGGACGTAATTCATGTTTTGAGCGATTTGTGGACCCAATTCATGTTTTTTATGCAATTCGCTTTTTTTGCGCGATTCATGGACATAATTCGTGATTTTTATGCGATTAATGAATGTAATTTTCATTTTACATGATTTATGGACGTAATTTGCTAAACTTATGCGATTCATAGACATAATTTGCATCTTTTGAGCTTTCTATCGACGAAATTTGCATTTTTTGATCGATTTATTGACGTTATTTGTGTTTTTATAGGATTTATGAATGTAATTTGCTTTTTTTTACCAATTCTTGGACGTAATTCGCATTTTTTGTAATTTATGAACGTTCTTAGTGTTTTTTAGCACGATTCATGGTAGTGATTCGCATTTTTTGAGTGATTTATGAATGTAATTTACGTTTTTATGCGTTTCATGAACGTAATTTGTGTTTTTTGAGCGATTCATGAATGTAATTCGCATTTTTATGCAATTCATGAATGTGTTATGATTGATTTTTAATAGATCTTGTGCATGATAGATGGCGCCTCTGCGGCGCGCTTGTATGACCGGCAATCCTACACGGATTCCCGCGCGATCGGCAGTCTTGCACTAGCCGCGATGTAGTAAGGTTGTATGTTCTTTAATAAATCTATGTTATTATCTTAACAGCCTACCGGCATGATTTCCCGCATCACCACAGTAACCTAAACCCAACACTGGCGACGAGCATGGGATATGGTGATGCGAAGAGAATTTATTTTTTTTTCTTCTTTCGGCGAATTTACAACGCCGAACGCCGATCTTTGACGCGCGATGTTAAGCCTAACACGCGGTCGTGAGATTTCCATTTGCCGGTAGCGCAAGCTCGAACGAAGTCCAAGCAGAAAGGCGCGTGTTCTTTGGAATTAAAGCCTTCAAGAAATAAAGCTAAGATGGGCTCTTATGGCCAAATTAAAGAATTTGATTCGACAGCCGAATCATGGACATTGTATACTGAAAGACTCCAGCAGTTTTTCATCGCAAACGGGATTGAGAACGACAACCGGAAAAGAGCTATTTTTCTCACAGTCGTCGGCCCCTCTACGTACGCTTTAATTCGGAATCTCTTGTCACCAGCGGCACCGGATACGAAGACATTGGTAGAAATA
Organism: Maratus speculifer; assembly: GCA_964019185.1. Classification (NCBI taxonomy): domain Eukaryota; kingdom Metazoa; phylum Arthropoda; class Arachnida; order Araneae; family Salticidae; genus Maratus; species Maratus speculifer. The sequence goes on along the minus strand of CAXHSM010001439.1, from coordinate 6,802 downwards.
ATCAACGTTTTGAATTCGCACTTCGACCCTGCACCTTCCGTCATTGTGGAACGATACAGATTCAACAGCCGAGTTCGGCGTGCCGGCGAATCGGTCGCAAATTTTATAGCTGAGTTACGTAGCCTGGCTAAGCATTGCAGTTACGGCACATCGTTGGACGAAATGTTGCGGGATCGGATTGTTTGTGGAATTCAAGATGAAGCAATCCAGAGAAAGCTTCTCGCAGAAAATCAGTTAACCCTAACGAGGGCTACAGAGATCGCGGTGACGATGGAGACAGCGGCTAGAGATGCAAACAACTTGCGTATGACATCCGGTGCTGAAATAAATACAAACAAAATACATTCAAAGAAGAATAATGGGCCGAGAAGTCCTAATTCTCGTACAACAAAGCAGAATTTTGAAAAGTGCAGCCGATGTGGATCAAATCACTTGTCAAACGAATGCCGTTTTCGGAATGCAACTTGCCATTCTTGCAAAAAAGTCGGCCATATCGCTAAAGTATGCCGTTCTAAGAAGAAGAATTCCAGTCCTCGGGTACATAATGTTCAAGTGGAAGAAGTAGAAAATGAAGTGCCACCAGTATACACGTTATTTAATGTCTCAGGTATGGAAGAAACCTTACCTCCTGCTAAAGTGGAATGCTTTCTACAAGGTAGGCCTTTCATTTTTGAAGTGGATTCAGGGGCTCCTTTTTCTTTGATGCCGTTAAATGTTTACAATAGAGTAAAAGAATGTTTTCCTCCTTTGGAAAATACTTCAATAAGGCTGAATTCTTACACAGGGCATCCTATTGAAGTGATTGGAATAGCACAAGTGAATGTATCCTACAAATCCAAGTCCTGCCCTTTACCTTTGATGATTGTTGAACAGGGAAAAATTAATTTAGCTGGACGTAATTGGATTTATCCATTAAAATTGATGAAAGTGTTCGAGAATCCAAACCAGTCTTATGCCATAAACAATTTGCCAACTCCAGAATTGAAGTTACATAAAGTTTTAGAAAAATTCAAAGATTTATTTTCACCAGGGTTAGGCATGCTAAAAGATGTCAAAGTGCACCTGATTAAGAAAGATTCTACAACGCCCAAATTTTTTAAAGCACGCCCAATCCCTTATGCTCTTTTGGACAAGGTTGATCAGGAAATAGCTCGCCTCGTTAAGGAAGGCATCCTCGAGCCAATGAAAACCGCTGAGTCTGCAGCGCCAATAGTACCTGTCCTAAAGCGTGATGGACGCATCAGAATATGCGGAGATTTCAAATTAACTACCAACAAGGTGACTGAATTGGAGCAGTATACACTGCCGAACATCGAAGATTTGTTTGCACAGCTTTCAGGAGGAGTTGTTTTTTCTAAATTGGACCTTCGTGATGCATATTGCCAGCTGCAACTGGATGAAGAGTCCAAAGATCTAGTAGTGATAAATACCCATAAAGGACTTTTCCGGTACACTAGAATTCCTTTCGGAGTTGCCTCAGCTCCAGCGATGTTCCAGAGAGAGATTGACAAAATTCTGCATGGTTTGAAGGCTGCTTGCTACCTCGATAATGTCTTGGTTTTCGGAAGAGATGAAGCAGAACACCTACAGAACTTGACAGCAGTTCTAATGCGTTTACAGGAAGCTGGAATGAAGCTTAATTTAAAAAAATGTGAATTTTTGAAATCTTCGGTGGAATATCTGGGTCATCGTATTGACAGGGAAGGACTTCATCCCTTAGAGTCTAAAGTGGATGCTGTAGTCAAAACTCCTGATCCGAAGAATGTTGATGAGCTACGTTCCTTCATCGGTCTCATTACTTATTACAGCAAATTTTTACCAAACATGGCTACCTTATTAGCTCCGTTATATGAATTATTGAAAGGAAAAACGAGATGGAAATGGGAGACACCACAGAAGGAAGCATTTTCTAAAGTGAAAGAGGTTTTGAAGAACTCATCACTATTAATACACTTCGATAACAAGAAAGAAGTTGTTTTGGCTTGCGATGCTAGTCCCTATGGACTTGGAGCAGTATTGTCTCACAAAACCGAAGATGGTGATCGTCCAATAGCCTTTGCTTCCCGTTCCTTAACAGAAGCTGAAAAAAATTATAGCCATATAGAAAAAGAAGCTCTCTCCCTGGTCTTTGGTGTAACAAAATTTCGAAAATACTTGTTAGGACGAACATTCACGTTGCTTACTGATCATCGTCCTTTAGTTAATCTCCTTTCGTCAGAGAAGCCTGTACCAGTAGTAGCTGCTTCAAGAATTCAACGTTGGGCTCTGACCCTGGCAGCGTATTCATATACAATTGAGTATAGAAAAGGCAGCTTGCACGCAAATGCAGATGCTTGCAGTAGATTGCCATTGGCTACTAAGTATGCAGATCCACCAGTTCCAGCAGAGTCGGTGTTATTATTAACACAGTTAGATGACACTCCAGTGACGAGACACCTAATTAGTACCGAAATTGACAAATGTCCTGACCTAAGGAAGCTGAAATCATATATTTTAAAAGGATTTCCTAAGGAAATCGAGAAAAATTTGCATCCGTTCTTCAGAGTAAAAGATGAATTATCTGTCGAAGAAGACATAATTTTGAGAGGCACACGTGTTTTTATTCCTCCAAAATTTAGAAAATTCATTCTAGATGAGTTTCATTCATCTCACCAAGGCATAACAGCAATTAAAGCACATGCTCGTTCCTATGTTTGGTGGCCAGAGCTGGATAACGATTTAGAAGCAAGAGTGAAAGGCTGTGTTGCATGTCAGCAGAATGCTTCAGCACCTCCATCAAAGTATGTTCCTTGGCCTATGCCAGAGAAAGCATGGGAGCGGATACACATTGACCATGCAGGTCCAGTGGAAGGTCAGATGCTGCTTATAATTGTAGATGCTAAGACAAAATGGTTAGAAGTTGCACAGGTATCAAGTACATCTCCAAGTGCAACAATAATGGTTTTGCGTAGCCTGTTTTCTCGTTTCGGCATTCCAAAGAGTGTGGTCAGCGACAATGGTCCTGGTTTCCATAGTGAAGAATTTGCAAATTTTTTATCTTGCAATGGCATTGCTGAAGTGAAGACGCCTCCTTACCATCCACGTTCGAATGGCTTAGCTGAGCGAGCAGTCCGAACGGTAAAGTCAGCCCTGAAGAAAATGACTGGAGGGACTCTTGCCGAGAGACTGTCTAGGTTCCTCTTCAACTATCGCAATACCCCATCAGCAGCCACTGGATTATCCCCAGCCATGGCTATGTTTGGTCGTCCTCTCCGAACTCGTCTGGACCTAATTAGAGATCCTATCAGTCAGACGCACAAGAAGGAAGAGACCAGTTCCGGAAGTTTTGCAGAAGGCACTCCAGTTTGGGTGCGTTCATTTGGCCGTGGCCCACCATGGGTTAAAGGCAATATTTTATGTTCCATGGGGAAAGTTATGTATAAAGTGTCAACCCCTTTGGGAAATTGGACACGCCACATTGACCAGTTGAGGCTCAGACAGGAGAACCCGATGAGTGATGTTCCGACTCCACTCGACTTGCCAATTCCTGCAGCTACAGCTACAGAACCAGTCGATTTGCAAATCGATGTTCCCACAGGTACCCCCAAACCTCCTGTGCTCCCCTTAGAAGTGACTTCTCCAAGGGTAAATAACAAGCCACCTGCAGATCCCCCAGTTCTATCACCACAAGTGTTAACTCGTGATGCAAGTACCCCATTGGTCAGACGTTCAGAACGAGTTAGAAAAAAACCAATACGCCTCCAGTATTAGTCTGTTTTGCTTGTTCCTGACAAACTGTTTTTAGTCGTGAGCTGTTTTATTTTTGAACTATCTCGATGAACAAGACTCTATGACATTTTGCATTTTCTTTAAGAAGGGAGGGAATTGTTATGATTGATTTTTAATAGATCTTGTGCATGATAGATGGCGCCTCTGCGGCGCGCTTGTATGACCGGCAATCCTACACGGATTCCCGCGCGATCGGCAGTCTTGCACTAGCCGCGATGTAGTAAGGTTGTATGTTCTTTAATAAATCTATGTTATTATCTTAACAGCCTACCGGCATGATTTCCCGCATTACCACAGTAACTTAAACCCGACAGAATGCAAAACACTATTTGCTATTTTTATGCGATTTATAGACGTAATTTGCGTTTCAGCTTTCTGCTGCCAAAATTCGTGTTTTTTGAGTGATTTATGAACATAATTCCCATTTTACTACACAATTCATAGGCATAATTTGTGTTTTTCATACAATTTCTGAACGTAATTCTCACTTTTTTAAACAATTCATGGACGTAATTCACGTTTTGAGCGATTTGTGGACCCAATTCGCGTTTTTTATGCGATTCATGGACATAATTCGCGATTTTTATGCGATTAATGAATGTAATTTACATTTTACATGATTTATGGATGTAATTTGCTATATTAATGCGATTTGTAGACATAATTTTCATTTTTTGAGCTTTCTGATGACGAAATTTGCATTTTTTTAACAATTTATTGACGTTATTTGTGTTTTTATAGGATTTATGAATGTAATTCGCTTTTTTTACCAATTGCTGGACCTAATTCGCATTTTTTGTAATTTATGAATTTTATTAGTATTTTTTTGCACGATTCATGGAAGTGATTTGCATTTTTTGAGTGATTTATGAACGTAATTTGCGTTTCAGCTTTCTGCTGCCAAAATTCGTGTTATTTAAGCAATTTATGAACATAATTCCCGTTTTACTACACGATTCATAGACATAATTTGTGTTTTTCATACAATTTCTGAACGTAATTCTCGCTTTTTTAAACAATTCATGGACGTAATTCATGTTTTGAGCGATTTGTGGACCCAATTCATGTTTTTTATGCAATTCGCTTTTTTTGCGCGATTCATGGACATAATTCGTGATTTTTATGCGATTAATGAATGTAATTTACATTTTACATGATTTATGGACGTAATTTGCTAAACTTATGCGATTCATAGACATAATTTGCATCTTTTGAGCTTTCTATCGACGAAATTTGCATTTTTTGATCGATTTATTGACGTTATTTGTGTTTTTATAGGATTTATGAATGTAATTTGCTTTTTTTTACCAATTCTTGGACGTAATTCGCATTTTTTGTAATTTATGAACGTTCTTAGTGTTTTTTTGCACGATTCATGGAAGTGATTCGCATTTTTTGAGGGATTTATGAATGTAATTCACGTTTTTATGTGTTTCATGAACGTAATTTGTGTTTTTTGTGCGATTCATGAATGTAATTCGCGTTTTTATGCAATTCATGAATGCAAAACACTATTTGCTATTTTTATGCGATTTATAGACGTAATTTGCGTTTCAGCTTTCTGCTGCCAAAATTCGTGTTTTTTGAGTGATTTATGAACATAATTCCCATTTTACTACACAATTCATAGGCATAATTTGTGTTTTTCATACAATTTCTGACCGTAATTCTCACTTTTTTAAAGAATTCATGGACGTAATTCACGTTTTGAGCGATTTGTGGACCCAATTCACGTTTTTTATGCGATTCATGGACATAATTCGCGATTTTTATGCGATTAATGAATGTAATTTACATTTTACATGATTTATGGATGTAATTTGCTATATTTATGCGATTTGTAGACATAATTTTCATTTTTTGAGCTTTCTGATGAGGAAATTTGCATTTTTTTTAACAATTTATTGACGTTATTTGTGTTTTTATAGGATTTATGAATGTAATTCGCTTTTTTTACCAATTGCTGGACCTAATTCGCATTTTTTGTAATTTATGAATGTTATTAGTATTTTTTTGCACGATTCATGGAAGTGATTTGCATTTTTTGAGTGATTTATGAACGTAATTTGCGTTTCAGCTTTCTGCTGCAAAAATTCGTGTTATTTAAGCAATTTATGAACATAATTCCCGTTTTACTACACGATTCATAGACATAATTTGTGTTTTTCATACAATTTCTGAACGTAATTCTCGCTTTTTTAAACAATTCATGGACGTAATTCATGTTTTGAGCGATTTGTGGACCCAATTCATGTTTTTTATGCAATTCGCTTTTTTTGCGCGATTCATGGACATAATTCGTGATTTTTATGCGATTAATGAATGTAATTTACATTTTACATGATTTATGGACGTAATTTGCTAAACTTATGCGATTCATAGACATAATTTGCACCTTTTGAGCTTTCTATCGACGAAATTTGCATTTTTTGATCGATTTATTGACGTTATTTGTGTTTTTATAGGATTTATGAATGTAATTTGCTTTTTTTTACCAATTCTTGGACGTAATTCGCAATTTTTGTAATTTATGAACGTTCTTAGTATTTTTTTGCACGATTCATGGAAGTGATTCGCATTTTTTGAGTGATTTATGAATGTAATTCACGTTTTTATGCGTTTCATGAACGTAATTTGTGTTTTTTGTGCGATTCATGAATGTAATTCGCGTTTTTATGCAATTCATGAATGCAAGTCGCTATTTTCATGCGTTTTACAGAGGTAATTTCCGTTTCAGCTTTTTGCCGCCAAAATTCGTGTTTTTTGAGCGATTTATGAACATAATTTATGTTTTACTACACGATTCATAGACGTAATTTGCATTTTTCATACAATTTATGAATATAATTCTCGCTTTTTTACATGATTCATGGACGTAATTCACATTTTAAAAAATTTGTGGAGGTAATTCCCATTTTTTATGCAATTTGCTTTTTTTTTTTTTTTTTAGCGATTCATGGATGTAGTTCACAAAACCACCCCCTTGGCTGTGCCACTGACAACAAAATCTTATGTTGGTGCAAGGAGTAATTTA
>CAXHSM010001438.1:16391-51000 GCA_964019185.1 Maratus speculifer | reverse complement strand
AGATGCAAAAATAATATTAAAAAGATGTTACTTTCAAATATTTATGTTATGAAATAATGCTTCGCGAATCCAAACAAAGCACGGCTTTTGCTAGTTGTCTATTATTTAGGGATGAGATTTCCGCTTTTTTCGCCACCAGTATAATTTTAGAGAAAATGTTGTTCTCTTTAATCACAAAAATGTTCCGATTACATAATATAGCATTTTCTCTAAAATTTTACTGGTGTGCAAAAAAGCGGAAATCTCATCCCTGATTATTGCTCTTTATTGTTGTTTATTATAAATTTAGTGAAAGTAACATGTTTATAATGAACACAGTCCTATGTTGCACTGTATCTAAACGATAACGGACATAAATTAACGATTATTAGTATAATTTCTATTTGGGATTATTAATAAATGTATATCTTGAACTCATTTTGCATAAATAAGTCTGTGCAATATAATGCATATAAAGACATTGCAGAGCTACTTATATATATGATTTTGTATGAATTTCTGCAATTATTTTAACACTATAACTACAGATGTCCATTTTTGTAATATATATATATACTAGCGGCCTTCGCCCGCTACGCTGGTCGGTTTATCTAAAGAAATCTTGAAGAAGTAGTTAGATAAGGTTCAGACATACATTAAAAAAAAAAAGCAAGTCCATTATTCAAAAAACGTTGGGAAATATCAAATATTTACTGTAATTTTTTAAGAAAAACAAAGTTTCGAAAAAAAAAATTAAATCGAAAAAAAAATTACACTGACATATTAATGCAAGGAAATTTTCCCAGAGAGAAAATTCGCCTTGAATACAATATTTCAAATTCTTTTAATTGCTTATAGGCGTTAATGCCAACATAGTGAAAAAAAATTCCATGCTGGGAATCGAACCCGGGCCATCAGTATGGCGCACTGACGTTCTACCGACTAAACCACATGGAACGACAGCCAGCTTGAAACTTTCTCATACTTAAGTAGACTGGCGAAAACATAACGATAGCGCGTTTTAAAATCGCACAGTGACATCTATTGGATTTTATATGTACTAAAAAACGTTATGTACTAAAAAACGTGAGCAGCGCACCTAATAGTTTCTTTTGTTTCTTTTTGTTACTTTTTTGTCTGTTGTCCGATTTTGATGAAACAAAGCCTATACACTGCCCGAGAGTGTGCATTCTTCATTAGTGAAAACCGCATAAAAATCCATTCAGTAGTTACGAAGATAACCTCGAACAAACAGACAGACAGACAGACAGACAGACAGACAGACAAAAAATTCAAAAAAAATTTTTTTGTGTTTCATTGGTTTTCTTTTATCGCCCTGACTCCATTTTTGTCAATTATCTTCAATGTACAGACACACCGGGTCCTACTGTTTTATTATATGTATAGATAGCGGCCTTCGCCCGCTACGCTGGTCGGTTTATCTAAAGAAATCTTGAAGAAGTAGTTAGATAAGGTTCAGACATACATTAAAAAAAAAAAGCAAGTCGATCATTCAAAAAACGTTGGGAAATATCAAATATTTACTGTAATTTTTTAAGAAAAACAAAGTTTCGAAAAAAAAAATTAAATCGAAATAAAATAAGCTTTTTAAGAAAAAAATATCAACCGACTTCAAAAAAGCGCTAAAAAGAATTAAATAATTCTTTAAAATTCTCTAATGACAAAACGTTATCCAATAAGTACACATCGGATATCAGGTACCGGCATAAAAAACGGTTAAATTTAATATGTATAATTTAATATCTACCAAACATAGATTTTAGAGATAATATTATTTTACAAGAGATGAATTGACATATTTATGATTTATTTTATGAATATAAACGTATAAAAAGTAATGAATTACTTTTTGAAGTTGGTGCCAAACAATCACAATCGATAATGATTATCCCCATTTTAATTATGGTACTAGGCATAATTTAGCTACAATTCTTAATATACATCAAATAGTTTGGCACCAACTTCAAAAAGTAATTCATTACTTTTTATACGTATATATTCATAAAATAAATCATAAATATGTCAATTCATCTCTTGTAAAATAATATTATCTCTAAAATCTATGTTTGGTAGATATTAAATTATACATATTAAATTTAACCGTTTTTTATGCCGGTACCTGATATCCGATGTGTACTTATTGGATAACGTTTTGTCATTAGAGAATTTTAAAGAATTATTTAATTCTTTTTAGCGCTTTTTTGAAGTCGGTTGATATTTTTTTCTTAAAAAGCTTATTTTATTTCCTACTTTTTAGTTATGCATACCGTAATACATAATTATGTGTACTGGCACACGATAGCTCTTTGCAATGCATTATAAATGTACGCACTTTGCTAAGTTCTGATGTATTCAGTTTTCTTGTCACTGTTTGATTGTCAACTTTTCTGAAACCACTTACAATATCGGTTAATATCGTTGTGAATCTTAAGAATTTCTTTGTATGGTAACTTCTTCAAACAAGATCTGCCACTTCGAAAAGCTACTGCATTTATGAAATCTTAGTCTGCATCGAATCCTACGGTCATCGAAAGTGGGTATCATCAAAAGGTGACAATCCATCAAGTAAAGTGTCCTTACACATAAGAGCGCGACATAGTGCTTCCATATATAAGCACGCAGCAAGATGACTTCATATATTAATGTTTAGTAAAATGCTTTTCTAGTGTAGTCAGTCAAAAGTACTCCCCCTTCACTCAGAAAAAGGAAAAAGAAAGATTTTAGCAAAAATCACACTATGCTTCAATCGATAAACAGCAACAATCTACTACCTATACAGACAGTAATGGCATCGGAAATGAGCAGTGGCGATTCGACGAGGAATCTGAAACTTATAACCAATACCTGGCTGCCTTTTTAAGAGAGTGACAGCATTTGATACCAAATATTTCTTTTACAGACGCTTTTTTCCCAACTACACTGTTAAAAATTTGAAACTTTTGCTGTACACTGTTGAAAATCTGCAGAATTTTTTTGCTACGCACTCCAGCGATTGTATAGAAAACGGTTACTTGACTGTATTAAGGAGTATTGCCATAGGTCGCAGTAGAGACATTATATACAAGCGGCGGAGTGCGTTGCAACAAAATGCAGCAGATTTTTAACAGTGTATCATCACTTCACCGCTTATATAGAAAACGATTAGTTAAATGCATTATGAAGGATTCTCATTGATAAAAATAAAGATATTCTATAAAAGAGATGGAGTGACGATGCAGCAAAAGTTGCAAATTTTTAACAGTGCATTGCATTGCCAGGCATTTTTTATTATGGAATTTGATGATGATTTCCTGGAAGAATTCGATTGTACTCGTATGAGAAGTTAACAAGATTGACGAAAACTGCCCGCTCAACAAGATGCTTGGTGACTCGTTTTTGTCCAGAATCGTTTCAACCAATTATATACTATGCTACATGTGTCGTCATATTCATATCGAGGAATCCTACACTGTAAAAAATTTGACACTTTTGCTATATCATCACTCTATTGCTTTTATAGAAAACGATTACTTCACCCAATTACGAAGCATTCTCATGGGTCAAAAGAGAGATATTCTACAAAAGCAGGAGAGTGACGATGCAGCAAAAGGGTCACATTTTTTACAGTGACACTGTAATCGGATATGAGCGGTGGCGTATTCGATGAGGAATCTGAAATTCATTACCTATACCTGGCTGCCTCTATAAGAGAGTGACAGCATTTGATTCCCAAATATTTATTTTACAGACGCTTTTGTCCCAATTACACTACAAAAACTTTGAGCCTTTTGGTGCATCATCAGTCCGCCGCTTTTATAGAAAACGATTACTTTACTACGGTCATCGTCACGGAGCATTCTCATTGGTCATAAAAGACATATTCTATAAAACCTGTGGTGTGACGCTGCAGCAAATGGGTCAAATTTTTAACAATGTATCATGGAGCATTCTCATGGATCAAAGGAGAGATATTCTATACAAGCGGGGGAGTGACGATACAACAAAAGGATCAAAATTTTTACAGTGTACACTGTAAAAAATTTGGCCCTTTTGCTGCATCGTCAATCCACCGCTTTTATAGAAAACGATTACTTCAGCCTATCGTGGAGAATTCTCATGTGTCAAGAGAGAGATACTCTATAAAGACTGGGGAGTGATTATGCAGCAAAAGGGTCAATTTTTTTACAGTGTACACACTGTTAAAAATCTGCTGCATTTTGCTGCAACGCACTCCCCTGCTTGTATAGAAAACGGTTACTTGGCCGTGAAATGGCGCTTTCTCATTGGTTGGAATAGAGATATTATATACAAGTGGTGGAGGGCGTTGCAGCAAAATGCAGCAGATTTTTAACAGTGCACTGTTAATAAATGTGAACCTTGTCCAGTTAGGATTTCACACTTCGAAAAGATCGTGTGTCTATGTAAGTGTAACTTAAAAACATGAAAAATGAACGTTTCTAATTGGTCGATTGCTTCGAAAAGATATTGAATTTTAATGTTTTAATTTTTTAAAAAGTTCTAATCAACAGATTTTTATGAAATTTGAATGGGACCATATGGGCCCCATACGCTTTCAAACAAAAAAAGAATTATCAAAATCGGTTCATATTTACGAAAGTTATGCGTGAACAACAAATACATACAGGTCGAAATCATAACCTCCTCCTTGAAGTCGGTTAAAAAAAATTACACTGACATATTAATGCAAGGAAATTTTCCCAGAGAGAAAATTCGCCTTGAATACAATATTTCAAATTCTTTTAATTGCTTATAGGCGTTAATGCCAACATAGTGAAAAAAAATTCCATGCTGGGAATCGAACCCGGGCCATGAGTATGGCGCACTGACGTTCTACCGACTAAACCACATGGAACGACAGCCAGCTTGAAACTTTCTCATACTTAAGTAGACTGGCGAAAACATAACGATAGCGCGTTTTAAAATCGCACAGTGACATCTATTGGATTTTATATGTACTAAAAAACGTTATGTACTAAAAAACGTGAGCAGCGCACCTAATAGTTTCTTTTGTTTCTTTTTGTTACTTTTTTGTCTGTTGTCCGATTTTGATGAAACAAAGCCTATACACTGCCCGGGAGTGTGCATTCTTCATTAGTGAAAACCGCATAAAAATCCATTTAGTAGTTACGAAGATAACCTCGAACAAACAGACAGACAGACAGACAGACAGACAGACAAAAAATTCAAAAAAAAATTTTTTGTGTTTCATTGGTTTTCTTTTATCGCCCTGACTCCATTTTTGTCAATTATCTTCAATGTACAGACACACCGGGTCCTACTGTTTTATTATATGTATAGATATATATATATATATATACCGGGTGGCCCAAAAATGACTGATGGCTTTTAAAATTCAATAACTTGCAAACACTGCCAGCTATTTAAAAATTTTTTGCAGGAGGGTTATGTATAATGTCAGGAGTTTTTTTGCCGTAATTTTTTATTTTAGTTCGAATTTCAAACAGTAGGTGGCTCTGACGGCGATTGAAGTCCAGGTCGACGCTTCACTCAGCTCTGAGCACCTGGCCTTCAATAGCCGCCAGCGCTACCTATTGTTTGAAATTCGAATTTTTTTTTTTTAAATAGCTGCCACCGTTTGCATGTTATTGAATTTTAAAATCCATCAGTCATTTTCGGGACACCCGGTATATATATATATATATATATATATATATATATATATATATATATATATATATATATATATATATATATATGTATGTTTTATAACATTTTGACATCGTCCTGTTTTAATACTAAAGTCTTTTAAAGTATCCATGTATAGCATATACTTTTTGGAATTTTTATCTTTATGAAACAATTTGAAATACTGTTCATATAATTTCGTGTGTATCGACAGTGAAATACTACCACGAGACTTTCTATTTGACATATGTGTCATTTAGGGTGATGTACTTTTCCACTTTTACCCTATATATTTTTTTTACATCATACTTGAGGTCACATATGTCAGGAAATATTTTGTGTGCAATTTTATATCGGAAATATTATTAGACAGTTCGAAACATTAGAACATATATACTGAAATTCAATATGTGTATTTTGAAGTTATTTAGTTTTATCAACAATAATCATATCATCAAAATTCATATAACACTTCAATAAAGTTTACTTTTTTAATGAAAAAGTTATATATTAATAAGCGAAATTCGTAAACATTTGAGTCAAACTTTTAGCATAGTAACAGAAAGAACGATATTAAAAAATACATTAGACATAAGAATTTGTTGCACAGAAGCAGTAATGATCTATTCTACAGTTAAAAAGTAATTGTTTTTGTTCTACACTGCAGTAAATGTCATATGTTTCTTAATCTACGAAAATCTACAACATTAACGCAAATACATAATAACCTATCATACGAATCGAACATTTCCAACTGAACAAAAAACCGCCCAGGACGAAAAATGAAACCAGATCCTCAAATTACAATGTTTTTTTATTATTTTAGCTAATTCGGCGACGACCGGTGGGCATTTTTTATTCAGGTAACCTTATTGGTCATATCATCTGATCTTTCATTTAGACAGCTCGACAGAATAAAGAATTGAATATTTCCAACTCAGGAAATAAGCTTTGTATGTTAAATATTTGGGTTCGATTTCTGACCTTGGAACTTTTTCGCTCACTCCTAAATATTCAATTTATACGATAAATTTACCAGTCAGTTTGATTGTGTTAAAATAATAGTAACTCTACATACCCATCGTAGTATGGAGTTGTTTTTCCTGCGAATTATTCTGTCGAGCTGTCTTATTGACAGACCAGATTTTATAACCAATAGGGTTATGTGAGCAAAAAACGCCCGCCGGTTGTTGCCCAGTTGGCTTAAGGGGTTAGGAATAGTCAGAATTTTCTAAAAATCTATTTTTTTATTTTTACATTTTCCATAAGCATAATATCTTAAAAATGTACTTTAAAATTCATTCGTAGTTCATTCGACAAATACTTTTCAAATTATTCGGCAATTAACAAAGGATTCTCGGATTCTCGAGAACGCTGCAGAGCAAGTAGCTAGCGAAAAGGCTACGTGCGCGGTTCCTAATGTTTTAGAAGCTATCAAGATAATTTATTAAGATCTGCTTAATGACAATTTAATTTCAAGATGTGTGGGGGATTCAATCGGAATAACAATGATTACCTAGTGTGGAAAATACGTCCAAGAACGATAAATACAAGTTATACTATCGTACAAATTGGTGCAATCATAACTACTGGTATATCCAATGAAGGTATACATTCATTATTGATTATAATGAATACACTGGGACTTAATTGTGGGCATAATTCTCAGCTGTATGCTGAAAAAGCTATGTTGCACGTGTGCAAGCGGCAGATAAGCGAACTAACCTTAACACTCGAGAAGGTAGAATGTGACGTAGACAACAGCAAATTAATATTTAGGAAGCTTCTACAACGGCTGTAGAACTATTATATGGCCCAGGAATAGACGACTAAATAATTAAATAATTCGTATTACTCTACATAAATGGAGTGTAATGAATTTTTCTCGAAACTATGTTTTTTAACTGGTGACCTTTGTAACTTAAAAATCACGCAGTTAATTTCAACGAAATTTATACAGCTTTTGAAAAAAAAACTGGTGTTTGTCCGAAAGATTTATTTATTTATTTATTTTATTTTATTTTAATTTATTTTTAAAAATACTTCGATTTTTATAAACAATTAACTGTTGGTGTTTTTTCGACAATCACAAAATAAATTTCCTAACGCCGCCATTTTGTTGATTCTTTTTTAAAGCTTTGATCAGGCACTAGATTATCTAGTAAAATAACTAATTACTTTTGTCGGATTCATTTTAGATGAATATCCAAGGGATTGTGATGGTCACCGAAATAGGCACTCCTTATCAAACAGAATCCAATGCAAGCACCAATAATTTTTTGAATTATTAATTTTTTTTTCACATTTTTGTAAAGTCGAGTCAAAACATAATTTAATCATGCCATATTATTATTTCTATTTAATAAACTAGGATTATATTGGATTATTTTTGTCGTCCGATTATCTACGCTAGGGATATAGGGCCAGGGGGGAGTGCCCTTCGTGGGGGTCTTTCTAAGGGGACCTAACCCGTATGTACGCAAGGTTCGAAGAAAACCACGAAAACTACGAACGGTTAGGCCGACAGCCGCGACTGGGTTCGAACCCAGCACCTGCCGTCTACCAGTTGAGAGGTCCGTACCTCTCGGCCACTGGTGGGGCATAAATCAATTAGATGCGGCAAAACTGTTCCAAATGCCCTGGGCAAAAGTATTTTAAAGAAAATTCCTATGCATTATCTAATGGAAGAATTATATAAAAATTAAAGATGGGGATTCTCTTTTTTTATTTCCTTTATTTCTTAAGAGAAATGTTCTGTTTACTGATTATTTATTGATTCATAACATTCTACACGTGTACGAAATCTGTAAACAACTGAACGCGGTATATTGAAATGTTTCTTTCAGTTGCTGAAAATAGTATATAATGTACATTACTTATACTGTCGCATTTGCAGCATTGACATTTAAAAAAACTTTGTTAAGAAAAGATAGTTCTTATCACTTTTGTTGGTTTGTTTTCTACATAAGGTAATTGGATAAAACATTTTGCGCGAAATGCAATTAAAGAAAATTTGGCAGGCACCGGAAAAACTATTAAATTTTTTTTTGTACAATATAAAGATTTTTTTGTTTTATATGAAGCTGATTGTACTGTCCTCATCTAAGTTCACGTAATCATGCTGCTTTGAATAGCGGCATGTATAGAAAACTAGTTGGATGTGTCAATCCCAAAACTTTCTTCTATCTCATAAGTACATTTTAATATTTAAAAAAAAAAAGTGGTGTCCCCAAAGTTACCTACTATCGAATTTCCTCGAACATTTGACCTAGCCTAATGAGATTCTGGTATCCGAAAAGCCTAAAACGCAAAATTTAATTAATATTCTGAGAAAATGAGCTTAGTAGTGCCTCATGTTGGGTAATTTATACTAAAACCTAATAAGCATCTATTTATGTCAAGACCTAAGAGAATCTGAAATTTGATGGAATTTCGTCCATTAGTTCTTGAGATATAGTTATAACAAAAAAATTTGCAAAATGTAGCACAGCAACACCATATCTTGGACAATTTATGCCAAAACGTAAAAAAGCGTCTAATTATGTTATGGTGTAAAAGAATCTGAAGTTTGATGAAATTCTGTGCATTAGTTCTTGAGATATAGCTAGTTTAAAATAAACCGTGTAAAATATAGCACAGCAGCACCATCAGTTGAAGGATTTATAACAAAACGTAATCATCGTGTAATTATGTTATATGTCATTTTGTAACAAAATCTGAAGTTTTATGAAATTCTGTGCGTTGGTTGTTGAGATATAGCTATCGAAAAAATCGTGCAAAATGCAGCATAGCTGCCCTAGCTGTTGCAAGGTTAATACCAAAATGTAAACAGCGTCTAATTATGTTATATATTCTAGTGTAACAGAATCTAAAATTTGATGAAGTTCTTTGCATTAGTTCTTGAGATATAGCTATTGCAAAAATCGTGCAAAATGTAGCCTAGCAGCGCCACCTATACGGCAGTTCACACCAAAACCTTATCAGTGGCTATGTATCTCAAGGTATCGCGGAATCTGAAGTTTGGTGAAATTCTGTGCATTAGTTCGTGAGATATAGCTATCATGAAAATCATGAAAAACGTGGCATAGCAGCGCCACCTGCTGGCCAATTTTCAACAAAAACCAATAGGCACTAATTCATATCAAGGTCTAACTGAATATAAAGTTTTATTAAATTTCGAGCATTAGTTCTTGAGATAGAGTGCCCACAATTTTTTTGTCACATACAGACAGACAGACTCACAGACAGACGGACACTCACAGACAGACACACAGACTCACAGACAGACGGACAGACTCACAGACAGACATTTTTTAAAAACAGTCAAAACGTGTTCAGGACCTTCTAAAACGTATAAATCCGTCGAAAACCGGAAGTCGAAAATTTTCATGAATCCAATACTTTCTTCTTGTTAAGATAGAAGAAAGTAAAAAAGAAAAAGCGGAAAATTTAGTATTCTGCGTATTGTAATCACAATTGTTCATGGCGTGGTGAATCTTCTTTTTTTGCCTCCTTAATTAATTAACTTATGGAAAATCCGATACTTTCAATTATTCAGCACACATCTAAGAATAGTTTTACACTATTGAATGGCCAGAAATTTTACTAAAGTTTGATGATAATATTTCAAACTAGAATTTTTACTCAAAATTATTTAATTGATTTATTCAATGTAAATCTCCGTGGTTGAAATTTTACTAAATTCAAGAAATAAATTTCTGGATTGAATTGAAATTTAATCACGTGGTCAAAGTCGAATTACTTCCTTCCAGGCGTTATACATTAAAAAAATTAGCAGCTGATCAATAATTTAGAAAAAAAAAAAAACTCAAACATCTATTTTTTTCCCTTGTTTTTAACAGAACTTTAAGCTTTTCTCATCGGTTTATCAAAACAAAAGTTTTGCCTAATTGAACCAGAATAATCCTCGAGTTAAATAATGCAAAATGTACAAGAAAAATCTACGGGTAAGAATAATCAGTTATGCTTGAAAAATGGATGCCCGTACTTCGTATGGGCAAATCATGATTGGCAAAAATATACTGCCCGTATGTGTACAAGCTAATCAGGGGAGCAGTTAAAGTGTTGGAAACTGTACGAGAATATGTATTTTAAAATTGAATTCTTTAAATCATTTTTTCCTAATTTTGTTCAATAGATCGAACACTTTCTTGATTGATTCTTTTGCCTTGATTGAGTCACTTATTATTTTGCCAAAAATGTTCATTAAAAGGCATGAATTAAGAAAAAAAGGTCAAAGTTTACCGAGTACCTTGAATAATGACACCTATATTTCTTTAAATATTTCATAATCTTCTGATCGACTACGTTTGTCTTAAATAATTACTTAAGATAATTTTTAAGCTATTGCATAGCTTTTATCTCGGGCATTGAGCACGGTGACCGAATCTAGAAATTCCGTAACGAGAAAAAAAAAACCCTAAAACTTCCGTAACGAGAAAAAACACTCCGGCTAACGTCGTTTGAATATAACTCGCGCATATAATGCATATAACACGTGATCTAATTTTCGTAGCGCGGCCAAATTTTGTTTGGTAATTTATTATGAGACAGAGTTGATTTTTGGTGACAGGAGACCCCCCCCCCCACGGTGAAGGTCGAAAAATTTAAAATGCTTATAACTCACGATTTAATTTTCGTAGCGCGGCCAAATTTTGTTTGGTAATTTATTATGAGACAGTGTCAATTTTTGGTGACAGGAGACCCCTCCCCCACGGTGAGGGTCGAAAAATTTAAAATGCTTATAACTCGCGATCTAATTTTCGTAGCGCGGCAAAATTTTGTTTGGTAATATATTATGAGACAGTGTTAATTTTTTGTGACAAGAGACCCCTCACGGTGAGGGTCGAAAAATTTAAAATGCTTATAACTTGCGATCTAAATTTCGTAGCGCGGCCAAATATTGTTTAGTAATTTATTATGAGACAGTGTTAATTTTTGATGACAGGAGATCCCTCTCGGTGAGGGTCGAAAAATTTAAAATGCTTACAACTCGCGATCTAATTTTCGTAGCGCGGCAAAATTTTGTTTGGTGATTTTATGAGACAGAGTTGATTTTTGGTGACAGGAGACCCCTCACGGTGAGGGTCGAAAAATTTAAAATGCTTATAACTCGCGATCTAATTTTCGTAACGTGCCAAATTTTGTTTGGTAATATATTATGAGACAGTGTGTATTTTTGGTGACAGGAGACCCCCCCACGGTGAGGGTCGAAAAATTTAAAACGCTTATAACTCGCGATCTAATTTTCGTAGCGCGGACAAATTTTGTTTGGTAATTTATTATGAGACAGTGTTAATTTTTTGTGACAGGAGACCCCCCCCCTACGGTGAGGGTCGAAAAATTGAAAATGCTTATAACTCGCGATCTAATTTTCGCAGCGCGGCCAAATTTTGTGTGGTAATTTATTATGAGACAGTGTTCATTTTTGGTGACGGGAAACCCCCTCCCCCCACGGTGAGGGTCGAAAAATTTAAAATCCTTATAAGTCGCAATCTAATTTTTGTATCGCTTCCAAATTTTTTTGGTAATTTATTAAGCTACTAGCTGTCCTGCCCGGCGTTGCCCGTGTACGTCAAAAAACAGCAAGAATTGCGAAAAAACTTTAAAAATCATAATAAAAATCCCGAAAGATTTAAAAAATTCTGCACGAATTTTGTCTAAACTTCCTTGAAAAGACATGCGCTAGAAAATTGAAACTGGATTATTTTTTCTAACGTAGAAAAGTCTTACAAAATCTCAAAAAACATTAAAAATCACACAAAAATATAAAACAAAATTCAAAAATTGTGTTTCAAAATTCGAATAAACTTTGAAGAAAAGAGATTAGAATTTACTACATTCGGCCAAAAATTGAACGTCTAGAAAATCGAAGCGGGTCGCAAAGAAACGTAAACATCGCTTTAAAAATAGCAAAAACTTCAAAAATCATGGAACTCAAAATTTACTCTACTTGGATAAATGTTTTGCATCTAATTAATTTGATAATATAAAAAGCATTGAAATGCGAAAAACACCGCTAAAAAATCGCAATAAAAACTTTTAATCGCACAGGAGAAAATGTATCATATTAACAAAGAAATTTAAAACCGAATTCCTTTTACGTATCTGAAAAAAATCGTCGTGAACTCAAACAAACAAAAAAAGCATACTGCACTAAAAATTGCTTTAGATCAAAATAGGAGAGCAAAACAATTACCGTAAAGGATAAAAGTTTGAAACCAAACTCTTATTGGTCTAGAGGTTTAAAATCGAATTCCTTTGAAAAATGTAAAAAAATAAAAAAAAATGACAGTGAAAACCAAAAAATTTCATTGAAAATTGTAATAAATGTTGTAAAACATTAAAAAATACCTAGGGTAAAAATTCACTGTTATAATGTAAAATATTGTAATCAAGAAATTAACCATATTAAATAAAAAGTTTGAAATCGAAATCGATTTCCGGATGTAAATAATCGCCACGGAACTTAAAGAATAACTAAAAATCACATAGAAAATTGCATTAAAAAATAGCAAAATATTTGGAAGTCAATGCTTAAAAAATTAATATTAAGGCAGGGCCGGGGGGGGGGGTATGATCGGAAATCATTTATAAATAACAAAACAGACATGGAACGCGAAAATCATATTAAGAAATAAAACATTGCATTCAAAACATAACTACATTAACCCTTTAACGTTCATTGGTTTCGCCACGAATCCACAAAATTTTAATTCCGATACGCAACACTGACACCAGTATTTTTATCTAAAAATATCCCTTTTATCTTGTATGTGAAAAATCACGTTTTCTTATTTAGAAATATATTTGTTCTTAATTACCGGTGTCAATCATTTATTTCGACATCTTAACAATGAAAATGCTATGATCGTTAAAGGGTTAAACAAAATGTTTGAAATCAAAATTGGTTTCTGAATGGCAGAAAATAGCCAAAGAACTTAAAAAATGGCTAAAAATCGTATTGAAAACCATATTAAAATTCGCTGAATATTTAAAAGTCATGGCTGTAAAAATTTAATATTCAGTCGAAAATATTGTAATTGGAAATTGTTCATGAATAAGGAAAAGTCAACACGGAACACCTAAAATCCCCAAAACTAACTAAAAATTACATTGAATATCGCCAATTAGAAATTGGCAAAATTCAAAAAGCGTGGAAAACAAATTGTACTAGTTATGCTAAATGTTAGAAACCGAAATTCTTTTACCGATGTCAACAACTGTCACAGAACTTGAAAAGTGTTTATAAAGCAGATTAAAAATCAGTAAAATTCAAAAATCCGGACAAAATTTACCACAGTGAGATTAATATTTATATTAAATTCCTGCGTACAAAATTTACCATAATGGGACAAAACATTGAAACCTGAACTCTTTCATTAGTTAAAAAATATTGACAACAAACTTTAAAAAATCGCTAAACGTTTTATGAATGTGATAAAACAAAAAAAAAACTGAAAAACTGAATCATTGATGGCAAAATTTACTACATTAAGCTACAAATTATTCAGAAATTTATTTTCCAATTATGAAAAAATCGCCGTGGACTCGAAAACATCTAAAAATTGTATTTAAAAATGCATTACAAATCGTTTCAAAATTTTTAAATAGCAAGGGACAACATTTACATTAATAGAGTAAAGTAGTGTAATCTAAATTCTTTCTTAAATACGAATGAAAAAAACTGGTGCAAAGCGTGAGAAATAATGAAAAGATTGCTAAAAATTGCATTGAAAATTGCATTGAAAAATCACTAAATTTCAAAATTCGTAAATGAAGGGTAAATGTTTGAAATTAATTTCCTTTTCCAAATTTCAAAAAATTGCCTTGAGATTCAAAAAACCAATATCAAACCATTGAAAAATTCATTCAAAATCGCTAAATGTAAATACATCCCGTGAATAAAAAATTATTCTAGTCATGTAAAACATAGCAATCATTCCTTTTCAAATGAATTACAAAAAATCGACGCAGAACACAAAATATATCAAAAATCACATTGAAAATCGACAAAATTAAAAAAAGGTAAATGGTGAAATTTACTATATTAGGCTAAAAATTTGAAACAAAAATAATTTTTAATTGTTAAAACACCGCTGTGGTGGGAGTCAAAAAAATGGTACTAAATCGCATTAAAAAGTTCATTAAAAAACGCATTGAAAATTGCACTAAATATCGCTAGTTATTTTTAAAATCGCATTAATCAGAATTTCATCGAACGGATAAAATATTCTAATCGGAATGTTTATATGTATGTATTATGTATGTAACGCATTCTAATTCTGTTTGATTATACGGTTGACCAAGAAACTATCTAGGTCAAACCATAAGATTAAATGACAATAATGGCGGATCGTAAATTCCATATTCACTTGACATTAAACATGTTACATATGTTTGTTACGTCATCAAGTGGTTTTTAGGTGCGTTCGTAATTATGTAAATACGTAGCACCTATTGTTGTCGCTCAGTCCGTCCGTCTGTCTGTCTGTCCGTCTGTCTGTCTGTCTGTCCGTCCGTCTGTCTGTCTGTCCGTCCGCATATAACAACGCAAAAACTACCCAACCGAATCGTCTGAAATTTAAAATACATAATTATAACATAATTTTGTCGAGTCATTTCAAATTTTATGAAAATCGGATGGATAGATCAATTATAGGGACAATCAAAAGGATTCCGTTGCATTACGGTCAATGGGGAAAAAAGTTTCAGATTCATTTTAATCGTTTGAAATTTAAAACATATATTTATTGCGTAATTTTATCGAGTCATTTTAAATGTTATAACAATCGGATGTATAGATCAATTACAGGGACAATCAAAAGTATTCCGTTACATTACGGTCAATGGGGAAAAAAGTTTCAAATGCATTTTAATCGTTTGAAATTTAAAACATATAATTATTGCGTACTTTTGTGGAGTCATTTCAAATGTTATGCAAATCGGATGCATAGATCAATTCCGTTACATTACGGTCAATGGGGAAAAAATTTTCAAATGCATTTTAATCGTTTGAAATTTAAAACATAAAATTATTACGTAATTTTATCGAGTGCTTTCAAATGTTATGAAAGTCGGATGCAATGATCATTTACAGGGACAATCAAAGGTATTCCATTACATTGCGGTCAATGGGATAAAAGATTCAAATGCATTTTTATGATGTTACACACATTCGAACATAATAGAATTGGCATGAATCTATGAAATATATACTAAAATATGCATTCCGTACAATCTGTGATGCAAAGAATTTTTATTATTAAATTACAGGGCCACACAGAAGTATTCCACTACATAA
This sequence comes from Maratus speculifer, assembly GCA_964019185.1. Lineage (NCBI taxonomy): Eukaryota > Metazoa > Arthropoda > Arachnida > Araneae > Salticidae > Maratus > Maratus speculifer. The sequence continues at coordinate 35,030 of CAXHSM010001438.1, read as the reverse complement.
TGCTATACGGGGAAACATTGTTTTAGGCGTGTTTTAATTATATTAAACTATTTCACATTTTATGAATAAGATATACGTTTCTGAGGTGTAATAAAAATTACTTTCTGCATATTTACAGAAACACAAAGATTTCGACTACTATACTGTATCCGAAGTACATTCTACTACATCAGCAAGATCTGAATATTTTTAAAACTTCTTTATCGTACGAACGCACATCATTTGCTACGTTCACGTGCAATTTCCAACTTGTTACTTCTTATTTTTATATATATTTTATAAATGTTTTTTTAAATTATCTCTCCTGCCATTATTTAACATAAAAATTACATCAAAAATTTGCATAATTTGGCTTGTTTCACGATTGATGTAAGTTGGCGAAATTGGTTGACAGGATAATCAAGTAGTAAATGGAAATCCTTTATAGATAATAAATATCGGCACGGAACACAAAAAATCTTGAAAAATCGCGTTAAAAATCTCTTAAATTATATTAGATTAAAAGTTTGAAATCAATTTTTACTTCCGAATATCAAAAAATTACCATAAAACTCGAAAAATCTCTTAAAATAGCATTGAAAAGTGCATTAAAATCACTAATATTAAAAAATCACAGGGGTCAAAATTTACTCTAATAGGGTAAAACGTTGTAATTTGAAATATCTCATGAATGACAAAAATTCGACATCAAACGCAAAAAATAGCGAAAAATCGCATTAAAAATCGCTGAAATTCATAAATCTTAGCAGCTAAAATTTAATACATTAGCCAGAAAGTTTTAAGCAAAATTCTTTGTACTAATGTCGAATAATAGCGGCAAAATTCGAAAAAAAACATTAAAAGTTACATTAAATAATTCACTAAAAATCCAAACATCGTTGCGCGAAATCCAGATAAATTATATTGAAAAGAGAACAAAATTCACTAAATTAGGTCGAAAGAATGAAACCACTCTCTTTTTCTGTGGAAAAATCGCCTCGAAACTCTCTAAAAATCGCATATGAATTAAATTTTAAAAAAACTTAAAAGTCGGCCTTCAAGGTGAAAATCTTCATACATAACTTCGTGCAACGGTCTCTCCAGAGCATCGTCAGTACTTTAAAAATTTTAACATGCGTTATAAACTACCTTAAAGTGTAAAACAGATCTCCATGTTACATTTCCTAATTTTCTTCGCGCCCCTCCTCTCACGCACCCTGAAATGTGTCACACCATTCTTTTTTTTATTTTTTTATCATGTATTACAAAGCATTTTAAATTTTAAAACAAAACACATTGTTATATTTCCAAATTTTAACAAAATCGCGTTCTGTTAGTTCCTTTTTTACCACCAGGTAGCGCACTCTATTCTTCAAGAACTTTATCAAAACGATACTCTGTTAAACAACCTATCAGGTGATATATTACTCGAGGGGGTAGCGGTCTTAAGCAAGAATTTAAGATATTTTATGAAATTGCTATTCGAAAATAGTGGTAGCTAAATTTTTGACATTTTAGGTAGATTTCGCAAAAAATACTACTTATTGCATTCTCAACCGTTCAAGTTTTTGATAGAACAACTATGAAAAAAATAAATGCTAAACGCAAAAAATCTTGAAAAAGCGTTAAAAAACGCATTGAAAATCGCAGTAAAGATCGTCAAAATCTATAATTCGTAACAAAAACAAAATTTAGGGCATTAGGCTAAAAATTTGAAACGATTTTCTTTCTATCAAACTCAAAAAATAGCCGCAAAATGAGAAAAAACACTAAAAATCGCATTAAAAAATTCGTTAAAAATTCAAAAATAACTGTACAAATTCCAAATAAACTTTGATGAAAAGAGAAAAAAAATTGTTATATTGGGAAAAGAATGAAACCGTATTCCTTTCACTAATGGGATAAAACCGCAAAAAGAACACTGAAAATTGCCTAAAAAATTATTTAGAAAAATCTATTCAAAAAATCAAAAATCGGTCTTAGAGGTGCAAAACTACATGTATAAAAGTACCTTCCCTCCACATTTTGTAACTCTACGTACAGCAGACTCTTCAGAACAGCGCTGACACACTCACAAACTTGTCTCTTTATTATTAGATTTAACAAAATCGCGTTCTATTTGTTCCATTTTCCACCACCAGGTAGCGCACTCCATTCTTCAAAAACTTTATCAAAACGATACTCTGTACAACAATCTATCAGGTGATATATTACTCGAGGGGGTGGCGGTCTTAAGCAAGAATTTAAGATATTTGATGAAATTGCTATTCGAAAATAGTGGTATCTAAATTTTTAACATTTTAGGTAGATTTCGCAAAAAAATACTTCTTATTGCATTCTCAACAGCTCAAGTTTTTGATAGAACAACTATGAAAAAAATAGATGCTAAACGCAAAAAAATCTTGAAAAAGCGTTAAAAATCGCATTGAAAATCGCATTAAAAATCGTTAAAATCTAAAAATTATAACAAACACAAAATTTAGGGTATTAGGCTAAAAGTTTGAAACGATTTTCTTTTTATCAATCTCAAAAAATAGCCGCAAAATGAGAAAAAACACTAAAAATCGCATTAAATAATCGTAAAAAATTCAGAAATCGTTGTACAAATTCCGAATAAACTTTGTTGAAAAGAGAATAAAAATTGGTATATTGGGTTAAAAGAATGAAACCTTATTCCTTCACTAATGGAATAAAACCGCAAAAAATCGCTAAAAATTGCCTAAAAATTTTTTAAAAAACTAATTAAGTTATATAGTAACTGTATCGAGAAATTAATATTTAAAGAATTCAAATTTATTTTTTCTTAATAAAATTTCATCTTTTCTAAGAAATTACAGCTTTAAAAATTTTGCAAAATAATTTAACGCTAAATAAAATATAACAATAATCACTTGAATAAATAAATAATAATGACTTAATATTCATTTGTTCAAAATTTATTTAAATATTTTGCTATATAAAAAATTTATGTAGGTTAATATACGTATTTTTAAATTTCGAAGCTTGTAATAAAGGTGCACAATAAAAAAATAATAATAAAAAAGTATTTAGAAAAATATCTAGAGAAATGAAAATTTTCTTTCTTCCCCATTAAAAAAAAATGGAAAATGAACATCGTCATTTTTTTATAAATTTGTAATAAATAGGAACTAATTATTATATATCGTAATAGATTTTCTAAGTTTTTAAATACATAAAAAGTACAGTAAATAATAATAAAAAGCATTTAGAAAACAAAGTTATCTAGGATTATCTTCTAAATTTTTATTTATTTTTTTATTACAGAAAAAAGAATAAATTTGCAATAAATGAATCTAAGATTCATTATTATACCTCCTACTTGATGTAATAGATTTTCTTTATTTCAAATCATATATATATATGTGTCATGATAAGACGACGATGTTCTATAATAGTGTATAAGCTCTAGTAGAATACCATGTTGGCTGTAGAATACTACTATTCACTAAGACTCAATAGCGGAATGAGCAGTCGTTCGGGTAAGTGGATAAGCCATGGATTTGTTCTCGTAGGAGTTTCTCCAATAACAATGCAAGAAAATCAGTTTTTTAGTTCTTTATTCTTTAGAGCACGAACTTAAGTTACTCCACAGATCACCGTTCCACACATCAATCACTACGGCCTTCGCTCACTAAGCTGCAACATTCCGGCGTTCTACATTCTCGGAAAAAATGACATGGCTTCCGAGCAGTTTAAAGGAAAGATGCATTCTAACGTTCCTAATAAGTCAAATAATGAAAAACATTTTCACGAAAAACTAGCTCCCTCCTACTCCGCGTCAATCATTTAAAAAATCCAATTAGGATTAACTCGAGTCTCAACGAAAAAAAAATGATCAGTTCTGATTGGTTTTAGCAGGCGTGTCCTCGGCAGGATCTATATTTTTCCTCGCAAATAACAAGCCCTTTAACAACGCGCATTTACACCTGTCAAGCGATGTTAAATAAAAAATAAAATTAAAATCCCGGGAATATTCCAGGAAGTAAAAAGGTTACGAAATACCTCCCGCCTTTTTTGAGAAGCAAGCAATAATTTATTAATAAATAAAATAAGAAAAAGTATTTTAGCTGTTACAAGTTAATACATTACGAAACTAAGATTGAAATATGTTCCACAAATTTAGAATTGAAGCTAAGAGAAAACAAAATGGCGCAATTTTTTTTTTTTTTTATTACATATACAAGAAGAAGAAAAAAAGAAAAGCATATAGAAAAACTCTAGGGGAATTTTTCTTTTCTAATTTTTTTTAAAAAATGATCATTGTCAGTTTTTATAAAATTATAGTAAATGGATCTAAGATTCATTTAAATAGTTGATTGGTTGGGGTTATGATGACCAGTTATCATCACGAAGGATATATATCCTCAGGGGTTACCCATTGTATGTTCGCGTGTGTGTGGGCGGGGTTTTTCTAAGAGAGCCTAACCCGTATTTATGCAAGGAAATCCAAGGTTCGAAGAAAACCATGAAGAGCTCCGAACGACTCGGCCGACGTTCGTGACTGAGTTCAAACCCAGCCCGACAACAGAAGCTCTCGGCAGTAGTGGGTTTCATTATTATAGATCCTAATTAATGTAATTCATTTTCTAAAGTTTTCAATTATACAGGAAATACAGTAATTAAAAAAATTAGAGTATTTATCAGAAAATAAACTTATCTAGAGGAATTAAAATTTTCTTTCTTTTCCCTTTTTTCTGAAAGATGAACGTTATCATTTTTTTAATTTGTAAGATTTTAATCTAAGATTTATAATTATAAATATCAATGGGTGTACTGGATTTTCTAATTTTCCAAACATATAGAAAATGCAGTATCTAAAAAAGAGAAAAGCATATAGAGAACAAAGTTATCTAGCGGGATTGAAATTGTCTTTCTATTTTTCTTTTACTTTTTTTCTTCTTTCCCCCGTAAAATTGACATTATTATTTTTTATACATACAAGTTTGTAATAAATAGATCAAATATTCATTAGTATAGATCCTAATGGGTGTGATGGATTTTCTAAGCTTGCAATCATAGAAAAACAGTGATTAAAAATGAGAAAAAGCATATAAAACAAAGTTATCTAGAGGATTTATAAATATATCCGTTTTTATTTTTTATCATCCGGACATGATTCTAAGTAATATTCGCCATTAACATGAGAATCACATTCAGTACTTATTTTCAGATCTTACATTTTATTTTTATAATCGATATCAGTATTCACTAATTCGTCGTAGGATAAATGCATGTTGTCATGCTAGCTTCTTGCGTTAAAGTTTTTCCTCTGCGATACATTTTACATACCATATGAAAATAACTAAATAAAACGCAGATAACCAAGTTAAGTTAAAATATATATGCTATATTTTAATATACAAAATTGAATAAGTATAAAGTTCAGTAAACATATCATGCATCACCAATAGAAGAAAACTGAAAAGTGATTTTCTTCGAAAATTCCCCATCCGTTGATTGCAATAATCCCCTCGTCAATCACTCGCCTTGCACTTACTCCGTGACAATAGCTCACTGTTTTTTAGAGGGGGAGAAACGGAACACCTGTTCTCAGGCGTCCAGGCGGTTATCCCCGTACGCTGGATGAACGGCCGTTTCGGGCGGCTTCGTAGCGAAAGGGTTAAAAAGTCTTTATATAATTGAAAACAAAAATTAAAGTAAATTTAATGAATCGAATATAATTGAAACTTATTTTAGTATCATATATTTTTATTTTGATGTTTATTTCACATTGTTTGAAATAAATTCATGGATTTTTGAAGTGAACGACGTTGCATTAGATGGGGAGTCGATTTTATGTCGCGAACTGTACACAGGATCCGATTACCAACGAGGCACATTCTCACCAGTGAAAAGAAATAGAAAATTGTGGCTTATTTTTAGCATAAATTTAATATTTCTACAATCTTTAGATAAGGCGATCATCTTGATTAAAATTTATTGGTGTAAGTGGGCCCCGTTAGTAAACAGGACTTGAGTCTACCCAGTTTTAATTGCTGTGATCGAACTAAAATAAAATAAGAAAAATATATAGTTGAAGTATTTTGTTAACCCCTTCGCGACGGAAACATTTTACGAAATTTTTAATGTTTTGTCACCGAATCTAAAATATAGAAATTTGTGCCTTATTAAATCGAGAAAATTCTCGGATTAAATAAGGCAAAATTTACAGTATAATTTTACCGGTGGAAATAAACAAGGATTCTTAAGCCTATTTGCGGCACGTATACGTGTCGCTCGTCCGCAAGGGGTTAAACACACACAATCAACACACAAAAAAAAAAAAAAAAAAAAAAACATCAGTTCAAGGGAAAACTTTTATTTCTCATCAGTAATACTTTCTATATTTTCCTGTTTGAAACTCCCCTTGGTAAGTGTAGAGTCATTGTTACATACTAGAGACTATTCATACCTCAATTACTTACATATAATTTTTCGCGTTTTATAAATTTATAAACATTGTAAGTATTACTAAAAAAGTAAAATATGTATTTATAATGTTTATAAAAATAGAGATTATTTCTGTTATTGTTTTATGTGTAATCGAAAAGCATTTAGAGATATATAATTCTAAAAATCGGACATTTTTTGGTCTTGTCCAGAGGGAGAGTAGTTTAAGAATTATGCAATCTGACAGATAAGTTTTTGTTTAACATAATTAAAAATTTACTTTATCTATTACAAAAATGACAGCATGTTTTTGAAAGAATTTTTTTTCTTCTACAAAAACATAGAATAAGGTATTCTTTGTTTCTGTACCTATATTTGCTATACTTTGTTTCTATACGTTTTGTTATTGCACTGAATATATAAAAAATCACATTTTACACTGTATAATTTTAAATAAATATTCCTAACCTATGCTTATCTGCCTTCAGATATTAATGTTTAAAAGAATGGCTTTCGATTTTTATCCTTTTTCTAAAGTACGAGAATGATTTTGAATAACAAATAACATTTGTTTCTTACTCTACAATAATGCACTGCAAACTAGAATGAAAATGTACATTAGCCTCTTCGAAGTCATCGAAGATTCCAACAAAAGCGTTTCTTTATTTTTCAAAACCTCAAAAAACTATTTAATTTTGAAACCTAAGAAGAATTAATAAAAATATATTTTTATTAGTAGCCTGTCATTTTCGGAAATACTTCTGAGTAGTTTCTACAGTGCAATGTTCAGTGATCTTAAATTGAAATAGGTTTTAATTCGGATTCCACCAACAGTCAGGTAAATATTTTGGTATTAAGAAAACATATTTAACAGACAAACATGCTATATTAACAGCATTAACATTAATATGAAAATTAACTTTATTTTGTAACAATTGTATGCACAAATTCATTTTTACAGCTAATGGAGTTTTGGTGGGATCAGAAAATTGATTAATGCATTGTGAAAGCTACTAGAAACATTTTCGAAAATTACGGGCTGCAAAATTATATATGTATATATATTTGTAATTTTTACTTTAAATTAAAAAATATACATGTAGGGTTTTGGCGTCGGTGTCTAGGGATAATGAATAATTACTCACAGTCCTTTGTCAAGACGAACACATTTAATAAGAAAAACGCACACACACAATAAAAAAGAACATACAGTAACTACAAGATTGCATACTCATAACACGCGGCTTCTGCATGTCGTTCAGAACAGAAAAACATTTTAGAGAACAAGAACACAAAGGGGTTGCATCCTCAGATAACACAGCCGAAAAACCAACTGCCCCCTTTTTCTCTTTTACGTCACATGACGTCTTCTCTCCCCGACCGTTGCCAGACACATCAGAGTATAAATTGAAACAATGAAAATAAGTTACAGTTATAGTTAAATTATGTACAAAAATGATAAAGAAATGAATGATAATAAAGAAATAATAATGACATTTCCCACATACATATATTTTCTGAGGAACATTTTTCGGATATTGGGTGATTCGGAACAGATTATTACATATTATTATCTTAAAACAATCAAACTGAAAAGATAACTTTATCATACGAATTGAATATTTCTAAATGAGCGAAAAAATAGCCCAGACCGGGAATCGAACCCAGATATTTGGCTTACAAATCTTTAGCTTAATACTAACTGCGCACAACCGGTGGATATTTCTCACTTAGATAATCTTATTGGTTATAACATCTGGTATGTCATTTAGGCAGCTCGACAGAATAATCCGCAGGTGAAGGAACTCCATATAACCATGGGTACGTAAAGGAATTATTTATTTCAACACAATCGAATTGTCTGGAAAACTAATCATACGAATTAAATAATTCCAAATGAACCAAAAAATTGCCCAGGCCGGGATTTGAACCTAAAACTTTTTCTTACAAGGCTAGTGCTTTACCGTTTAACCCTCTCGCTACGAAGCCGCCCGAAACTGTCGTTCATTCAGCGTACGGAGATAACCGCCTGGACGCCTGAAAACAGGTGTTCCGTTTCTCCCCCTCTAAAAAACAGCGAGCTATTGTCACGGAGTAAGTGCGAGGCGATTGATTGACGAGGGGATTATTGCAATCAACGGATGTGGAATTTTCGAAGAAACTCACTTTTCAGTTTTTCTTCTATTGGTGATGCATGATATGCTTACTGAACTTTATACTTATTCAATTTTGTATATTAAAATATAGCATATATAATTTAATTTAACTTGGTTATCTGCATTTTATTTAGTGATTTTCATACGGTATCTAAAATGTATCGCAGAGGAAAAACTTTAACGCAAGAAGCTAGCATGACAGCATGCATTTATCCTACGACGAATTAGTGAATGCTGATATCGATTATAAAAATAAAATGTAAGATCTGAAAATAAGTACTGAATTTGATTCTCATGTTAATGGTGAATATCACTTAGAGACCTGTCCGGATGATAAAAAATAAGAACGGATATATTTATAAATCCTCTAGATAACTTTGTTTTATATGCTTTTTCTCATTTTTAATCACTGTTTTTCTATGATTGCAAGCTTAGAAAATCCATCACACCCATTAGGATCTATACTAATGAACATTTGATCTATTTCTTACAAATTTGTATGTATAAAAAATAATAATGTCAATTTTAAGGGGGGAAAAAGAAAAAGAGTAAAAGAAAAATAGAAAGACAATTTCAATCCCTCTAGATAACTTTGTTCTCTATATGCTTTTCTCTTTTTTAGATACTGCATTTTCTATATGTTTGGAAAGTTAGAAAATCCAGTACACCCATTAATATTTATAATTATAAATCTTAGATTAAAATCTTACAAATTAAAAAAAAAAAGATAACGTTCATCTTTAAGAAAAAAGGGAAAAGAAAGAAAATTTTAATTCCCCTAGAAAAGTTTATTTTCTGATACATACTCTAATTTTTTTAATTACTGTATTTCCTATATAATTGAAAACTTTAGAAAATGAATTACATTAATTAGGATCTATAATAATGAAATCCACTACTGCAGTGAGCTTCTGTTGTCGGGCTGGGTTTGAACTCAGTCACGCCCGTCGGCCGAGTCGTTCGGAGCTCTTCATGGTTTTCTTCGAACCTTGGATTTCCTTGCATAAATACGGGTTAGGCTCTCTTAGAAAAACCCCGCCCACACACACGCGAACATACAATGGGTAACCCCTGACGATCTATATCTTAGTGATGATAACTGGTCATCATGACCCCAACCAATCAACTATATAACTGAATCTTAGATCCATTTACTATAATTTTATAAAAACTGACAATGTTCATTTTTAAAAAAAATTTAGAAAAGGAAAATTCCCCTAGAGTTTTTCTATATGCTTTTCTTTTTTTCTTCTTCTTGTATATGTAATAAAATAAAAAAAAAATTACGCCATTTTGTTCTCCGTTAGCTTCAATTCTAAATTTGTGGAACATATTTCAATCTTAGTTTCGTAATGTATTAACTTGTAATAGCTAAAATACTTTTTCTTATTTTATTTATTAATAAATTATTGCTTGCTTCTCAAAAAAGGCGGGAGGTATTTCGTAACCTTTTTACTTCCTGGAATATTCCCGGGATTTTAATTTTATTTTTTATTTAACATCGCGTGACAGGTGTTAATGCGCGTTGTTAAAGGGCTTGTTATTTGCGAGGAAAGATATAGATCCTGCCGAGTACCCGCCTGCAAAGACCAATCAGAACTGATCATTTTTTTTCTTTGAGACTCGAGTTAATCCTAATTGGATTTTTAAAATGATTGACGCGGAGTAGGAGGGAGCTAGTTTTTCGTGAAAATGTCCCATTTTCATTTGGCTTTTTAGGAGCGTTAGAATGCATCTTTCCTTTAAACTGCTCGGAAGCCATGTCATTTTTTCCGAGAATGTAGAACGCCGGAATGTTGCAGCTTAGTGAGCGAAGGCCGTAGTGATAGATGTGTGGAACGGTGATCTGTGGAGTAACTTAAGTTCGTGCTCTAAATAATAAAGAACTAAAAAACTGATTTTCTTGCATTGTTATTGGAGAAACTCCTACGAGAACAAATCCATGGCTTATCCACTTACCAGAACGACTGCTCATTCCGCTATTGAGTCTTAGTGAATAGTAGTATTCTACTAGAGCTTATATACTATTATAGAACATCGTCGTCGTATCATGACACATATATATATATGATTTGAAATAAAGAAAATCTATTACATCAAGTAGAAAGTATAATAATGAATCTTAGATTCATTTATTGCAATTTTTTTTCTGGAATAAAAATATAAATAAAAATTTAGAAGATAATCCTAGATAACTTTGTTTTCTAAATGCTTTTTATTATTATTTACTGTACTTTTTATGTATTTAAAAACTTAGAAAATCCATTACGACATATAATAATTAGTTCCTATTTATTACAAATTTATAAAATAAATTTAACTTTTTCAAAAAAATGTATAACCGACTCCAAAAAAAGGCGCCAAAAAGAATTAAATAATTCTATAAAATTCTCTAATGACAAATCGTTATCCAATAACCACACATTGACTATCATGTACCGGTATAAAACGGCTAAATTTAATATATAGAATTTAATATCCACAAAACATAGGTTTTCCAGAGAATATTTTTTACAAGAGATTAATTTACATATATTTGATTTAATTTTTGAATATATGCATATAAAAAGTAAGGAATTACTTTTTGAAGTTGGTGCCAAACAATCATAATCGATAATGATTTCCCCATTTTATTTATGGTACTAGACATAATATATCCACAATTCTTACTATACTTAAGATAGTTTGGCACCAACTTCAAAAAGTAATTCCTTACTTTTTATATGTATATATTGAAAAATTAAATCAAAGATATGTAAATTAATCTCTTGTAAAAAATATTCTCTGGAAAACCTATGTTTCGTGGATATTAAATTCTATATATTAAATTGAACCGTTTTATACCGGTACATGATAGTCAATGTGTGGTTATTGGATAACGATTTGTCATTAGAGAATTTTATAGAATTATTTAATTCTTTTTGGCGCCTTTTTTTGGAGTCGGTTATACATTTTTTTGAAAAAGTTAAATTTATTTCCTACTTTTTAGTTATTTATACCGTAATACATAATTATGTGTACTGACATATGATGGCTCTTTGCAACGCATTACTAATGAACGCACTTTGCTGAGTTCTGATGTATTCGCTTTACTTGTCACTGTTTGATTGTCAACTTTTCAAAAGACACTTACAATATCGGTTAGTATCGTTGTGAATCTTTAGGTTTTCTGGATGTGGTAACTTCTTCAGATCTGGCACGACGAAAAGCTACCGCATTCATGAAATCTTAAAGTCAACATCTAATCGTACGGACATCGGAAGTGGTTATCGAAAGGTGACAATGCCTCAAGTAAAGTGCCCTTACACATAAGCGCACGGCAAAGCGCTTCCATATATGAGTAAACAGCAAAATGACTCCATGTATCGATGAATAGTAAAATGCTTTTCTAGTGTAGTGAAAAGTACTCCCCCTTTAGTCAGAAAAAGGAAAAAGAAAGATTTTAACAAAAATCGCTCTATGATTCAATAGATAAACAACAACAATCTAATTCCTATAAATGCAATAAAGGCATCGGAAATGATTCGACGAGGAATCCGAAAATCATAACCTGTACTTGGCTGCATCTATAACAGAGTGACAGCATTCGATGCCCAAATACTTTTTTTACGGACGCTTTTGTCCCAACTAAACTTTTAAAAATTTGAAACTTACTCCACCGCTTTTATGGAAAACGATTATTTCAGCCTATCATGGAGCATTCTCATGGGTCAAAAGAGAGATATTCTATAAAAGCGGGGGATTGACGATGCAGCAAAAGGGTAAAATTTTTTACAGTGTATGTATGAGATATTCCATAAAAGGGATGGAGTGACGATGCAGCAAAAGTTAAATTTTTAACAATGTATCGCAATGCTAGGCATTTTCTATTATAAAATTTGATGATGATTTCCTGGAAGAATTCGATTGTACGCCGAATGATCCTTTATTTCTACACAGACATACATAATCCATATTATTTTACAAATTCGTGGACATACAAGGGCAAGATAGCACAAGGAAATATTACGGCACAAGAAAAGTACAACCGGAAGTTACACATAAAGAGTGTGTGCAACGGCGCCAGTGGGATTCGAACCCGCAATCTCCTACGCTCTCAAGAGATTAGCAGCGTGGTGTCTTAACCACTCGACCACAAGGACCCCCTTGATGACTCACTTTTGTCCAGAATCTTTTCAATCAATCGTATACTGTGCTCCATGTGTCGTCATATTCACGTCGAATCCTACATGAGGAATCCTACATGAACAAAATCTGAAATCATTCTGGTGTCTAATCCGGTAACCAAATCTGAATCTAAAGATAATTTTGCTACTCATGTCTATGCACTTTATTTTGCATTGAAATGTAGAGATAATTTTTTCCTCCGGAGCAAAATATATACTAAAAATAAGATTTTCATCTTTTCAACAACTTAAGGATGTCGATTGGTATCGATGTCTATTTCCGCTTTAGTGGAAGCGAGAACTTGTCCATTTAAGCTTTAACATTTCGGAAATTTATCGCATCCAGCAAACTTTAAGGCCGCACACTAGGCACAGAAAAAGACCCGGATGATAATGTGAAGTCTAAGGGGGCGTTCTTTTCAAATATCTCGCTCAAATTGTAAAATTTTTACGTGATTTTTTTTTTTTTTTTTTTTTTTTTTTTTTTTTTGCATAGGATAGTTGAGGATATTCCACAACCGACTTAGTTTTTACTTTTTCAATTTTGGTTTCAGATTTTTTTTAAAAAAATATTTTAAATTTCAAAACCGCTCGGTTCTGAAATTGAAACTATCATTATATAAAACATACATAAGCAAAATCGAAGAAGTAAAAACTAGGCCGGTTGTAGATCATCCTCGGCTATCCTATGCAAAAAAAATCATGTAAATATATTAAAATTTGAGCGAGATATTTGAAAAGAACACACCCATAGTCTTTACACTAACATCCGTGTCTTTTTCTGAGACAAGTGCAGTGCCTTAAGGTCCACATTGAAATCTACAGACTTCGTAAATGGGCATTGAAAAGCTGACAATCCATCAGTACACGTTAAAGTTATTGTGAAAAATTACCTTTGTTTTTAAAGACTATCTATTTTCTGACTAATGAGAGCGATCTAAAAATGTCTATAGAGCGTTTTCATTGGTCAGAAAATAGATAGTCTTTAAAAACAGAGGTAATTTTTCAAGATATTTTAAACAGTGAACACTGTTAAAAATTTGACCCTTTTGCTGCATCGTCCCTCCACCGCTAATATAGAAAACGATTACTTCAGCCTATTATGGCGCATTCTCATGGATCAAAAGTGAGATATTCTATAAAAGTGGGGTAGTGACGATGCAGCAAAAGGGTCAGATTTTTTACAGTTATGCGTACACAATCAGAGCGCATCAAGTTGCTTCTATGATTCAATGCATAGCAAAGTAATTCTAAATGTTCGTACGTATTAAAATACCCTTTTCAGTCATAAAAACTAAAAAGGAAGATATTATCAAAATCACACCACTATTCAACATGCGTCTATATGAAAGTAGCAATATTTGAAGTTAAGAATGTTCTTTGATAAACGCGGTTTTCCAAAGTACACAAAATTTAAGAATTTTTATTCCAGAACTTGGCGGTAGTCGCGTGAACGAGTTTGTTTTATGGGTGAAAGAAGTTAACTAGCTTAACTTTAATGGTAAGCTTATCAAAATTTTTCGTCATTTATATTTGTCCACATGTAAATCTAGCACATAGCAATGTACTTTAATCACTTTGTGAATCCGGCATAACAAGCACCCTGATGCACAGACACACTTGCTTTAACGTGTAAGGCTCTTTAGAGATGAATTTTCAGCTTTTCGATATCGAATTCTCATGTCTGGATCGACGTGGATCTTTCACTTTGATGGATACGAGAATTGTTCCAGCTAAGATTTCGTACTTTGGAAAAAACTAGCATCTCTGCAACAGTGGTTAGGATCCAGAAGGATTATTCGCTGCTAAGCAAAACAAGATTGACCAATCATAAGCCTTCATTTTTGAGAACTTTTCATTGTTCGAAGGAGAGAGTCTGGAATACATGGAGTGAAAATCTGCTATCGACACTGTAAAAAATTTAACCCTTTTGCTACATCGTTACTCCATCGCTTTTATAGAATTTCTTTGTTTTGACCAATGAGAATGCTCCATAATAGAGCGAAGTAATAGTTACCTATAAAAGCGATGGATTGACGATGCAGCAAAAGGGTTCAATTTTTTTCAATGCAAGCAGTTCTAAAAATTTGTATCCCTTAAATGTGCAACGATGCTACTGAATTCTAAAGTGTCGATCACAGCGACATCTGCGGCATTTTCGTGATACATTATCTAGACTGGCAATAATTCTTGCATTTTTAGAAAATGTCCTGCAGATGTCGCTTCTATCTTTAAATTTCATTAGAATTGTTGCACATTTTAAGAGTAGAACATTTTAGCGCTTTTTTAAGTGTTACAGAGGGCGTGTTCAGCACAACTTATCGGTTACTTACAGACCACTTACCGTAGACAAGTACGAAATGAAAATCAAAGCGAAGTGTGACGTCAGCTACAATTCAACAGAATAGTTTTCATTGATGCCACAATTTGCTTTCGTACTGCCCTACAATCGATCGGTAACATTGGTTACTTTTGTAAGTTGCTCTGAACACGCCCTGAGATAGCCGATTTCCACACTATATCCAGGGCCTGATTACTAACGGGGCACTCTCCCACCAGGAAAAAGAAATAGAGAATATTTCCTTATTCATCACAGTAATTTTGAATGAAAAGGGCGTTTGAAGAAGACGAAAATTTCTATAATTTTTTTCTGGTGAGAGAGTGCCCCGTTAGTAATCAGGCTCTGACTATATCCCCTAGATGCTATATTTCCGGTTTCTTGCATAAGAGAACTTGTCCGGAATCCAGGTAGAATTTGAACTGTTAGCGAAACCAGATTAACGAATCAGAATCCTGAAAGGATTTTGCACTTTGAGCACTGTTAAAAATTTGAAACTTTTACTTTATCGTCAATCCATCGCTTTTATAGAAAATGATAACTTCATTGTATTATGGTGAATTCTCATTGGTCAAAATAGAGATATTCCATAAAAGCGGTGGAGTGACGATGCAGCAAAAACTTCAAACTTTTAACAGTGAAAAGATCGTGTGTCTATGTAAATGTAACATAAAAGCATGCAAAATGAACCCTTCTAATTGGTCTATTGCTTCAAAATAAATTTGAAATTTAAAGTTTTTATTTTTAAAAAATTTCTAATTATCAGATTTTTATGAAATTCGAATGGGACCACATGGGCCTCATACGCTTTCAAACAAAAAAAGAATTATCAAAATCGGTTCATATTTGCAAAAGTTATGCGTGAACAACAAATACATACAGGTCGAAATCATAACCTCCTCTTTGAAGTCGGTTAATGAAGTCGGTTAAAAAATGACAATGTTCATTTTCCATTTATTTTATTTTATTTTATTTTTTTAAGGGGGAAGGAATAAAATTTTAATTTCTCTAGATATTTTTCTAAATACGTCTATATTATTATTTTTTTATTGTGTACTTTTATTACAAGCTTCGGAATTTAAAAATACGTATATTAACCTACATACATTATTTTATCTAGCAAAATATTTAAATAAATTTTGAACAAATGAATATTAAGTCATTATTATTTATTTATTCAAGTGATTATTATTATATTTTATTTAGCGTTAAATTATTTTGCAAAAATTTTAAAGCTGTAATTTCTTAGAAAAGATGAAATTTTATCAAGAAAAAATAAATTTGAATTCCTTAGATATTAATTTCTCGATACAGTTACTATGTTACTTAATTAGATTTTTTAAATATTTTTAGGCGATTTTTAGTGATTTTTTGCGGTTTTATTCCATTAGTGAAAGAATACGGTTTCATTCTTTTAACCCAATATACCAATTTTTTTCTCTTTTCAACAAAGTTTATTCGAAATTTGTACAGCGATTTCTGAATTTTTCACGAATTTTTTAATGCGATGTTTAGTGTTTTTTTCTCATTTTGTGGCTATTTTTTGAGATTGATAAAAAGAAAATCGTTTCAAACTTTTAGCCTAATACCCTAAATTTTGTGTTTCTTACGATTTTTAATGCGATTTTCAATGCGATTTTTAACGCTTTTTAAGATTTTTTGCGTTTAGCATTAATTTTTTTCATAGTTGTTCTATCAAAAACTGTTGAGAATGCAATAAGTAGTATTTTTTTTACGAAACCTACCTAAAATGTCAAAAATTTAGCTACCACTATTTTCGAATAGCAATTTCATAAAATATCTTAAATTCTTACTTAAGACCGCTACCCCCTCGAGTAATATATCACCTGATAGGTTGTTTAACAGAGTATCGTTTTGATAATGTTCTTGAAGAATAGAGTGCGCTACCTGGTGGTGGAAAATGGAACTAACAGAACGCGATTTTGTTAAAACTTGAAAATATAACAATGTGCTTTGTTTTAAAATTTAAAATGGTTTGTAATATATGATAAAAAATTAAAAAAAGAATGGTGTGACACATTTCAGGGTGCGTGAGAGGAGGGGCGCGAACAAAATTAGGAAATGTAACATGGGCATCTGTTTTACACTTTCAGGTAGTTTATAATGCATGTTAAAATTTTTAAAGTAGTGACGATGCTCTGGAGAGACCGTTGCACGAAGTTATGTATGAAGTTTTACATTTTGAAGGCTGATTTTTAAGTTTTTTTTTTTTAAATTTAATTCATATGCGATTTTTAGTGAGTTTCGAGGCGATTTTTTCACACAAAAAGAAAGTGGTTTCATTCTTTCGACCTAATTTAGTGAATTTTGTTCTCTTTTCAATATAATTTATCTGGATTTCACGCAACGATGTTTGGATTTTTAGTGAATCATTTAATGTAACTTTTAATGTTTTTTCGAATTTTGCCGCTATTATTCGACATTAGTAAAAGGAATTTTGCTTAAAACTTTCTGGCTAATGTATTAAATTTTAGCTGCTAAGATTTATGAATTTCAGCGATTTTTAATGCGATTTTTCGAGATTTTTTGCGTTTGATGTCGATTTTTTGTCATTCATGAGATATTTCAAATTACAACGTTTTACCCTATTAGAGTAAATTTTGACCCCTGTGATTTTTTAATATTAGTGATTTTTAATGCACTTTTCAATGCAATTTTTAGAGATTTTTCGAATTTTATGGTAATTTTTTGATATTCGGAAGTAAAAATTGATTTCAAACTTTTAATCTAATATAATTTTAGAGATTTTTAACGCGATTTTTCAAGATTTTTTGTGTTCCGTGTCGATTTTTTATTATCTATAAAGGATTTCCATTTACTACTTGATTATCCTGTCGACCAATTTCGCCAAATTACATCAATCGTGAAACAAGCCAAATTATGCAAATTGATGTAATTTTTATGTTAAATAATGACAGGAGAGATAATTTAGAAAAACATTAATAAAAATACATATAAAAATAAGAAGTAAAAACCACTTGATGACGTAAAAAACATATGTAACATGTTTCATGTCAAGTGAATATGGAATTTACGATCCGCCATTATTGTCATTTAATATTATGGTTTGACCTAGATAGTTTCTATGAATTAGAATTTAATAGAATTAGAATGCGTTACATACATAATACATACATATAAACATTCCGATTAGAATGTTTTATCCATTTGATGAAATTCTGATTACTGCGATTTTAAAAATAACTAACTAGATTTAGTGCATTTTTCAATGCATTTTTTAATGAACTTTTTAATGCGATTTAGTACCTTTTTTTTTACTCCTACCGCAGCGGTGTTTTAACAATTAAAAATTATTTTGGTTTCAAACTTTTAGCCTAATGTAGTAAATTTCACCTTTTTTTTAATTTTGTCGATTTCCAATATGATTTTTGATATATTTTGTGTTCTGCGTCGAATTTTTGTAATTTATGTGAAAAGGAATGAATGCTATGTTTTACACTACTAGAATAATTTTTTATTCACGGGATGTATTTACATTTAGCGATTTTTAATGAATTTTTCAATGGTTTGGCATTAATTTTTTGAATCTCACGGCAATCTTTTGAAA
>CAXHSM010001438.1:0-16368 GCA_964019185.1 Maratus speculifer | reverse complement strand
ACACACACACACAGTCCGGAATATGGTGGGAAACGAGGACGCGGTAACCAAACCGACCAACTGCGGACCTATTGAAATAATGTGTTTTCTTTATTTTTTTTCAGCTTTTTAGTATTCTAGATGAACGTATATTATATAACCGGTTCAAAAATTTTAAATATAGGCTTTTTTCAAATATGCTTTTTTGCAAGGCAACCGAGGACATTCACACACACGGTGAATAAACCGTCCAACAGAGGACTTTCCACTTGTGAATTGTTCAAATGGGAACGTAAACGAAAAAAGCAAGACATTGCTTCATTTTCATTCTTCTAAGAGAGTATTTGAAATGTAACTTTAGTTTTGAGCTTGAATAAATATAAACCAAAATTTTCGCAGTATATTTCAAATTTTACTTATATATATTTTTGAAATATGCATCAAATCGATAATTATATCCGTTTCTTTTATTTATTTATTTGTTAAAAGGCGAAAAGACGAATTTCTGATTTATACGTATATTACAACTAATATGTAAATTCAGGAATACAAATGTGTTGCATTTATATAATTATTAAATTAGTAATAAGAATGTATAAGTATATGAATATGTGGAAGAATTTCTTGAATCTCTTTTTCAGTATTATAAAATTTTTCTTCTTTAATATACCCAGTAAATTTTAATTAAAAATATTACGATTGTGATAAGTATACATTTTTTTCTTAGTAATGTAAATGTACTACATGTTGACTGAAATAGATGAAAATTTAATAAGTTCAGAGAATTAACTATATTGTCTATACACCTATGTACCGCTTACTCAGTATACACACAGTGAAAACGAGGACCATGCGTATACACATACGTACCGTGGACACGGTATACACACAGTGAAAGCGAGGACCATGCGCATACACATACGAACCGTGGACACGGTATACACACAGTGAAAGCGAGGACCATGCATATACACATGCAACCCGTGGACACGGTATACACACAGTGGAAATGAGGACCATGCGTATACACATACGGACCGTGGACTTGGTATACACACAGTGAAAGCGAGGACCATGCGTATACACATACGAACCGTGGACTCGGTATACAGACAGTGAAAGCGAGTACATGTGTATGAGTATACACACCTACGAACCGTGGACTCTGTATGAATACAGTATGAACGGGGACCATGTAAACGTGCGTACTAATCGAGGCTTATGCATGCAGAACTGGCGTAGAGTGTGCGTAGTGATATTTAATTTTATCTACCAAGATTTTTTTTATTTTTTTTTAATATTAATTTTCGTCATACGTCTCTCAGAAATTAGTGCAAAAATCTGTGACACATATAATTATTAGGAAAAAGTGGGAATGAAAATAAACCATCGCTAGCATCCTGAAGTATCATTATTAATATATGGTGAACTTAGAAGATACCTTTTAACACTCCTTTTTAAATTGATTTTTTTTTTTTATCTTATAAAGAACGTAACAGTAACGTATATTTAATTCACTTTATTTGGAATAATGAAAATGTTAACCAAGGCAACATTATTTCATATATATGTTTTACTATTTAAAAATTAACAAATTTATTATTTCTCACCCTTTGATGAAACCAAACCTCATTAACGTGAACTTGAAGAGGACATAATAAAATTTTGTTTATGTATTAGCAGTATTTCATGTTATCAGTCAAAGTTATAATAAGGTAACTGTTTATAACTTTTATTAATTTGATTGGGAAAGAGTATCCACTTCGGATTAAAAGTATTTCATGTTAAGCGTGTTCGCGTTAATGAGGTTTGACCATATAATAATACATTCGTGATGGGAGAACACATCACCTGGATAATATTTCAGGCCCGTCAATGAAACTCGTAGACCTTTTCGATGCGTGAATTAACTATACTTTTAATTACTGAAAGTTTACTATACTTTTCACTAAATGATTGAATGTATCGAGTATTTTTACTCTCACTTTTAGTTAAAAACTTATGACTGCACAATGCATATAATGAACATATTTCAACGAGCACAATTCATTTACAATCTGCACAATGCATATACATATATATTGATCGTTACAATTTATATACAGTAAAACCTCCCAAGTTGAACATCCCCTTAAGTTGAACACCTTCCTAAATTAGGCACTTCACTTTTTCTGAGAACAGATCCATAGGTTTAACGTTATGTCCACCCTCTATATACTCATACTCATTGAGAGTTTTATTTTATTTTATTATTTTCCTTTTTCTGACTCTCAAATTCATACATTAAATTTTAAAAATGTTTTGTTCCTTTTCCAAATACAAATATTATTTCCATAAAAATTAATAAAATTTATAACTCAATTCTAAAATTGCGAAATTGTCCGTTATTAAAAATATTATGTTGAACACTTTTTATAGATTTTTTTATAGTAAACGAGATGTAATCATGAAAATGTTATAATTGCTTATTTCAAAATGGGGGATTTTATATCTTTAACTATCACTAAAAGAATTTCAAAATGTTCTCTTTCGAAGAGTACCAGATAGTTTTATTGCATATTTACATTACACGTTACTATTCGCCCAGTGTGGGAATTCGTAGAAGAAGTCTGACTAAAAGCTTATATAATTATTATTTAACTAAAATCTATTCTAATTCTATGTTTTTTTTTTTTTTAATGTTTTATTATTTAAGGTACGGGGGGGGGATTTTTTGGATTATTTTTATTTTATTTTACAAATCATCACAGGAAAAAATTTTCCTTTTAAACCTCTTTAAACAAATAATATTTTTAATAATTAGTAAAGAATATTTAAAAAATTACGAATATAATTTAACTGTATTTCCTTATTTGGGGGAAGGGGGAAGGAGCGGAGCAGACCCTGAGATCATGTTACTCAATTGGTGGTCAAGTGAAACATCAGTTTCTGTCTGCAAAGATTGTGTCTCCTCCTAGACAATACTAGCCACCACAGTGTCCCCAAATGTCCTTAGGCAGACCGGTAATATGAAAGTGAGAAAGTTTTGTTCGTCCTACAAGTAGGTACACAATGAAATGATATTTCAGCGGGAGGGAATCACAGAACAGTTTGGGAGGTTAAAGACCTGAGGGCGAAAGGGAGCGAAGGTTTGAAGCTGGGCTATGAAGTGGTATTTGAATCTAAATTATATCTCTATGAAGTAATTGATTTTTTTTTATACGTATAAAATGATAAAATGCAATCTCATCCTGAAGCAAACATTACCTTTTCAAGATATAAAATATTTAAATTTACATATAATTATTTTAATTAAGCATTTTAATTTTACTTTTTCCATAAAAGTCTTGAAACTCCATGGTGACCAATTAGAACAATCCACAGTTATATCATATTTTGATCAAATTTGGGGGATACTTGTTATTTTGGAGGAAATTTTATATGATATACGTGTTCTTATCAACACGAGAACAGTCTTTTTTATTTTTATTTTATTTTATTTTATTTTTTTTACGAATTTAATGAAAAATAATATTTCTTATAATTTCCTTTACATGAAACTATTTTTATTTAATATAATAATTTTTTTAAAAAATTGATTTTTTATTTGTCTGAATTTTAAAAAAAAGTCATATTAAGGCAAAATCAACTATTTTATTAACGATTTGTCGAAAAACTATTGTTTTTATGCATAATATTTGGTACAAAACAAAGTATTGTAACAAGTATAATTCGAAAATTTAATGCTGCAAAAATTTTCTTCACAAACATGATTTTAACAAAAATGGCGGAAATGGTTAAACCTTAAATGTTAACTATCAGAATAGATGATTATATAAGTTTTCTATTTTTGTATTTATCAATAATGTTTTACTCATGAATATTTTATCGAGTAACAGTAGAGAAATTAATCACTTATTTTAGAAAGGAAACATTGCTTTTAACACTTTCCAACGAAGTTGAAAAGTGTTTATAACTTCAGTTTGTCTGTCCGTATGTCCGTCAGTCTGTCTGTCTGTCCGCGCGATAACTCACGTAAAAATGCTCGTATCATCATGAAATTCTGATACGTTGTATATGTGGACTCCAGCATGTTCCCTATTGAAAATGGTGTATGTGGTACTTATAGTTTTTTTACAGGACATCGCAAAAGAATTCTTTAACATTATGGTCTATGGACGGAAAAAATTAAAAATAAATTCAGACGATTATTAACACTTTCCAACGAAGATGAAAAGTGTTAAAACTCGCGTAAAGATACTCGTATCATCTTGAAATTTGAATATGTTGTATATATGGACTCCAGAAAGTTCCCTATTGAAAATGGTATATGTGGCACTTATAGTTTTTTTACAGGTCATCGCAAAAGAATTATTTAACATAACGGTCTATGGGTGAAAGAAATTTAAAATAAATTTAGACGATTTTTCTGTGGACATCAAAAAGAATTATCGCATACTTGCAGTGATCATGTGACAAGTATTACGTATGTGACGTCATATCTCTTCTCGAATCAATCCAGCAATTATGCATTTATCTGTGTTAATTAAATGTTTTGTGAATGAAATTTTTTCTCATTATTCCAATGAGCCTGTGTCATGCATTGTTTTTAAACCTGTTTTATAACAGTTTCAATATTTTAAAAACTAATGAAATGATATATGTTGTTTATAGACTCAAGAAAAAAATCCTCTATGAAAAATGAACGTTTCTGACTATTTTTACAGGGTCGTACATATTATTTTGTGCGACACTTTAAAACAGTATAAATGTCAAAATAAGCAATGTCAAAATAAGCAAATGTCAAAATTTTTTGTTAAGTATTATTTTTTAATATTTGGATAGCGATATTAAATAACTATTATTTAACGATATATTGCCGTACATAGTTGTATTGTGACTATCGTAATATCTCGATATATCACACCATCACTATATTTGTGTAACGCTAACGATAAATAGCGATATAACTCAGATCTAAATTTTAGAATGGATAACATTTATAGCGAAATACAGGGACTCACAAATATAAGGGCCATATGGGAAACTACTTTTCTGAGTCGTTGGAAAGTGTTTTATAATCCATGCGTCATAGCAAGATTTATTTTTCTTATTTAATTATTGTTTTTATAAATATATATTCTATTAGGAAAGGAGCATTGTGAGGTAAAGGGCTCTAATTATTGTTATGGACGTTAGAAAAGCACATTTATTTAAAGTAAGGGATTTTATAATTGATTTAATAATTAAAGAAAGTTTAATTTAACAAATAAATTACTAAAATTAAAATTATAAATAGTAATAAGTTCTTAAGTCACGGAAGTTTATACAAACATTACCCATTATTGTAATATGAAACATTTAAAAAAATTTTTTTTTTTTAATTTCTTCCCTTTAAATAGTAATTACAAATAACTAAAGAAATTTTAGAAAGAAAACTTCCCAAGTTGGACACTTTTCTGAGAACGGATTATTGGGATATTTAACATTATGTCTAACCTCTATAAGTTGGATACTTCTCTAACTTGGATATCTTTTTTTTGAACCGTAGATGTCCAATACAGAAAAATTTCACTATATTAACAATCTTGTTTGCTTCTTAACATAAAAATCAAAAGTTTTATTTGTAATGAGAAAAGAAAGAAAGAAAGAAAAACGATACCCTGAAGTATATAAAATAATTTTCAAAAATTAAGACTTATATGTACCATTATATTTAAATACTTTTATGCATCTCTGTATATCGCTATTAACATTATAAATGATGATAATTCTCTAATTAAATTAATGATCTAAATTTCTTTCAAAACATTGATACAAAGAACTTGCTAAGGCACACATAAAGAGTCACGTTTTCAAATTATTTTGAGCAACTGTGTATGTAGTATACACGAATGTTTGCGTACATCGTTTGCAACACCCATATTAAATAGCTTATTAAAAGCAGACAAAAGTTTCACGTACGAGTAAAAAATTATATAGTTAAATTAAAATGTCTTTCTGTGCATCATCGACTATAAACGACAATGTATCTCTGGTTTTTTTCACACCCTGTAAAATAAAAAGACTTAATGTCGCAAACATCATTCTTTTAAGCTTTTTACGATGTATATAAAAGATATGTATCTAATTGTTGTGTTTTAAATACTATAACATTGTTAAAATTCCTTTTGAATTTATTGCGCCTATAGACCGCAATGTT
The DNA here is from genome assembly GCA_964019185.1 of Maratus speculifer. Classification (NCBI taxonomy): domain Eukaryota; kingdom Metazoa; phylum Arthropoda; class Arachnida; order Araneae; family Salticidae; genus Maratus; species Maratus speculifer. The sequence continues at coordinate 10,208 of CAXHSM010001438.1, read as the reverse complement.
TAAGAATTCTTTTGCAAGATTCTGTAAAAAAAAAAAAAAAAAAAAAAAGGCTATGAATGCCACAGACACCATCTTTTGACAAGGAATGTTATGGTCCCCATCAGCATCATATCTAAATGTGGTTATAATACTATTCCTTTAAGGTGAGATAAAACGCTGACGGCCATAAATACAGACTACAGGCGTATCCGGTAGGGGGAAACCCTGTGTGCCCGGGCAACTCTACCCCCTCTGCACTAATATAAATGTCCACCAGAAAAGATGCTGTAGAATACTAAAGAAAGTATGCAAAAAATATTGCTATTAATAACTTAGTGAATTAAAACCAACAAACTAAGAAAAGTGTATAATTTGGGTAAAAAGAAAGTGAAAGATAACACCTCCAAAAAATTATTTTCAAGAATTAATTTCACAGATCATGGTGTTTCCTTTGTAGAGTCAAAAAGCCGGTTTTGTAAAGAATTGCTTTCGTCCAAGGAAAAGACATTTACTTTCTTGTTTATATGTACAATTGATGAAAAGAAAGCAGTTTGAATGTCTAACCTGGGGGAGGAGGGGGTAGAGGAAAATTCTCTGTTGATGCACTAGTGATAACGCGTTTAGCCATCATCACATCCAATCTTCAATTGACCTCCTACTGGTCAAGAAACCATTAGCCTGATAGCCTGATACCCACCAAGTAGCATGTGAAAAAAATCACATCTACTTCTACCCTTTTCAGATGAAAGACAGTACCGGCCGCACACTTACAAAGAGTTTTTATTTATTTGTTGGTTTGTTTAATCTTTTATTTGGAAAAAAAAGGGGGAGTGCATACAATCCGGTTTTAGAAAGTAGAAAATGCTATTAAGTGCTCTTGAATCATTACAAAATTCGAGAACAGAAAATATAAGTTTATCGGCAATAAGTAAAATGAGAAGATCAGGAATAAAAGAAAGCATTTGAAAAAAAAACCACGAAAAATTATATATATATATATATTTTTTTTTAATAAAATTTGTCAGTATGGAATGTTTAAGATTAAGGAATCCAGCAAACAGCCATCCCTTACCCTTTGTAAATTTTATTTGGTTCAAAGAATAGAATAATCATTTCATCTATGTATATAAAACAGCTTGTTTGTGGAGATGTTCGCCAAAAAACTTCCAAACCTTTTGGCCTAGCGTGACGAAAGTTGGTACACTGATTTATCATACGAAATGCTAGCTATTGCCGAAATTTTTTTTCTTTTATTCGCATTAGTTTTGTAGTTACTCGATATTTTCCAGATTTTTACGATTTTTTCGCCAAGTTTAGCGATAGTAGCTTTATTTGTCTTACTTTCATTGTTGAAACCACAATGGATGACTACGTTTATATTTCAGCCATTATCTTTTTAATTATTTTAAATTTTGAAATTTAAAAGCAAGAATCATAATTGAGAAACATTTTTCTAATTTTTTAGTACCTTAAACTTTCTACGAAATTTTTACTAATTTTTCTAATTTCTACGAAAAATAGTTAATTAAAATCACAGCAAAACCAATATTTTAAATTAACAAAAAGTTTTAAAACTAAGTTATTTTAACAAAAATAGGGTTACAATTTCGCAATTTCAATAGATTTTTTTTAAATTTTTTTTACTATCTGTAATCAAACAATAAATCGCTAAGTATAATAACTCAAATTTTTTCAAGAAATATTGCCATTTTTTATTTCTGAAAACTTAATTAAAATTAAAATTCTTTGATGGATTCGTCTAGCAATTATTTTTTTGCCAATTATTTTTAGATTTCAAATTTACTATTAAAAGGAAAACATTTTATATTATATATAAGATTTTAGTATAAATGTGAGTGAAATTCGAATTTCCAAATTATTTCTGCTTTAGTTACATACTTTAAGTACAACATTAATTGAAATTTTCCAATGATATTTCTACATAGATACTGAAAGTAAAAGCCACGTCCAAAGGTTAAAATGGCCGGACGTCCTATTGCACAGCATATTTAGTCAAAAATATGAAAGAATAAATTATCAGGAAGTAGTACAAGACCTTTTTGTTGGTACTTTTCATCAAGAACGTTAGGTAAAATAAGTGTCTATGAATATCAGAATTCCTTGCAAGCATCCTAATGTGACTCTGTGAAGCTAAAAACTTTTTTTTTTTTTTTAATATTAGGCGAGCCGACCATTTATATCCTAACATTAGGTGCCTATGAATCCCAAAATTTCGCCTACATTAGTGTCACATAATCTGATTTTTATATTCTTACCGGATATTTATTCTTACATGACCTTAATAAGCATGGAAGAATAAAATATACAAGGAAAGAACAAAAGCAGAGATGGGCAGTATACATGAAAAAAGTACATTATATACAATATACAAATACTCGCCCATTTTTGCCCAAAATATACAATATACAGACATTTTAGGAATTTCGAAAGATATATATTACACAATATACTCTTTTTCCAAAATGTATATTCGATATACTTTTAGAATACTTTTAAAAAATTAATAATAATGGTAGTACATTCAATTGCATAAAGGTGTGTGTCCTGTTTCCCCTTATTCTACTATTTATAAACATATAGTATCCGAGACATTTTATAGCTTATATCTTTTGATTTTTAATGTAATTCTTTAGAACGCAAAAATTAAAATTATTGCTTATGGGTAACAAAGTATATTGTATATTAAGTTTTGTAAAATATACAATATACAAATACTTTTCAAATTGTTGTAAAATATACAATATACAAATGTATATTGAATATACTATATTATATACAAGTAACTGATATATTGCCCACCTCTAAATCGGGAAGCCATGGGGTAATGGCGAGCGCAGCAAGCAGGCGTAGCCTACAACTTGGAATAGCGAAGCGATTACGCGGAGGTTTGGCAAGCGTAGCGAGCAGGGGGGCGGAGCCTTCCTATAGTTTAAAAGAACTGTAACTGCTTATTCCAATTATTCATGTTTGGGGCGCCGCACCCCACTTTGACCCCCCCCCCCAAAGGGGAACTTTTAAAATTTTTATCCACAGCACTCGTGTTGCATATTTTTAGATAGGTTTGAAACTGCCTTTTCCTATTATGGATGTCCTGTGTGTCCCCCTCCGCTCTGCACCCCAGGGGGCACATTTTTAATTTCTTTACAACACCAGTCGTGTGACACATCATTTGAAAGGTCTGCAACTGCTTATTCATATTATGGATGTCTTGCGTGTCACCACCCCTCTCCCCCCCAGGGGGATCACATTTTTAATTTCTTTACAACACCAGTCGTGTGACACATCATTCGAAAGGTCTGCAACTGCTTATTCATATTATGGATGTCTTGTGTGTCACCCCCCACTCTGCCTCCCAGGAGGGGCATATTTTTAATTTCTTTACAACACCAGCCGTGTGACACATCATTTGAAAAGTCTGCAACTGCTTATTCATATTATGGATGGCTTGTGTGTCACCCCCCCCTCTGCCCCCTAGGGGGATCACATTTTTAATTTCTTTACAACACCAGTCGTGTGACACATCATTCGAAAGGTCTGCAACTGCTTATTCATATTATGGATGTCTTGTGTGACACATCATTCGAAAGGTCTGCAACTGCTTATTCATATTATGGATGTCTTGTGTGTCACCCTCCGCTCTGCCCCCAGGGGGGGGCACATTTTTAATTTCTTTACTACACCAGTCGTGTGACACATCATTTGAAAAGTCTGCAACTGCTTATTCATATTATGGATGGCTTGTGTGTCACCCCCCCTCTGCCCCCTAGGGGGATCACATTTTTAATTCCTTTACAACACCAGTCGTGTGACACATCATTCGAAAGGTCTGCAACTGCTTATTCATATTATGGATGTCTTGTGTGTCACCCCCCACTCTGCCTCCCAGGAGGGGCATATTTTTAATTTCTTTACAACACCAGCCGTGTGACACATCATTTGAGAGGTCTGCAACTGCTTATTCATATTATGGATGTCTAGTGTGTCACCCCCCAATCTGCCCCCCAGGGGGGCACATTTTTAATTTCTTTACAACATTAGTCGTGTGACACATCATTTGAAAGGTCTGCAACTGCTTAAGCTTATTCATATTATGGATGTCTTGTGTGTAACCTTCCCAATCCGACCCCAGGGGGGGACATTTTTAATTTCTTTACAACATTAGTCGTGTGACACATCACTTGAAATGCCTGCAACTTCTTATTAATATTATGGATGTCTTGTGTGTCATCCCCCACTCTGCCTTCCCAGGGGGGGGCACATTTTTAATTTCTTTACAACACCAGTCGTGTGACACATCATTTGAAAGGTCTGCAATTGCTTATTCATACCATGGGGTATTGCCGAGCGCAGCAAGCAGGGGTAGCTTACAACTTGGAATCGCGAAGCGATTACGCCGGGGGGTTCGCGCGCGTGGCGAGCAGGAGAACTGAGCCCCCCTAGTTATATAAAAAATAATTATATTTTTAAATCGCTATTCTTTTACAATTAAACATTAAACTCATTCTTTTAAAAAAAAATCGTAGATTTCTAGGCTTTTTAAAAAATAACTAATTTAAAATATAGTTAAACATATGAAAAAGAACATGCCTATCACGGATTCTTGATTTAAACTGAAAAAGATGTCATCCATGCAAAATGAGTGCAGCAATATGTGAGAAATACGTAATACATTTACAAATGTTAAGAAAAAAACTTGTGTTTACGATTTTTTTTAATACTGTGCAATTCCATTTTAAAAGATTTTACTATGTACCTTTTTTAGATTTTCATGTCTCCATTACAGAGAATATGTATTAATATTATATGATATTCGAAACATAGACATGCAATAAACAGAGCTTCATTAAAAACATAGTTATTGCAGCCTGTGGCACTTCTATGTAAATGAAGATTATATATATATATACATACATATATATATATATATATATATATATATATATATATATATATATATATATATATATATATATATATATATATATATATATATATATATATGTATATATGAATATATATAAAGACTAAGATTTTTTTTTGGGGGGGGGGGGGTCAAAACTCTTCCTCCTTAAGAATCAATGTTTTGTGAAAATTCATTCGGGCCGGGCGCGGGCCGAAATTTTAGCATTTTTTTGACCTGGGCCGGGTTTGAGCGGAAATTTTAGAAATTATATTGGTCAGGCCGGGCCGAATATTTTTCTAGCTATCAAGCCGTGACCGGGCATGCAAATTTACATGCTCTAATGGACATGCGCATACATATTGGCGGAAAATTCAAGATTTAAAATTTAAGTTTTACCACTTTGGCAACACCAACGAATCTAACAATATTTTTACAATATTGATACACATATTGCTGCTGTTAGAAACAGAATATCTCAGAGTCAGAAAAGGTTAACCCTAGAACGCCGGGAAATTTTGCGCAACATTTATAAAATACATTTAAAACCAGAAAAATAATTTGAAAATATTTACTTTATTTGTATAGTTCATTTCATTGCAACTGACATATGACATATTTTTTGAAGATTTTTCTAGTTCGAATGGACAGTTAGTCCAGTGATCGGTGTCGAAATGACACCTTCCCGGCTTTCTAGTGTTAAACGACGGTGGTCAAAGTGAATCTACTAGGGCTAACGACTCCGCGTTTGTATATACACTATCTACCAAAAAGTACTTGTACACTTTCAGTTTTTGACATTTTGTCAAATATTTAAAAATATACTGGTCGGATTCTTCTGGAACTTCAGAAATATAAAGATTATGTTTCACTTTATATTTATTTACATTCATTTGTTAAGCGGGTAATTAGGAGGCCGGCAAAAAAACAAAGAATAATAGAAATATTTGGGATCGCCCTGTACATGAAACGACTTATCGCTTTAGAATGCAAATATATGAATACAGTAGAATATGTACACTAATTTTTGTGAGAATAGCATGTATATTTATGGCGATAGAGCGATTTTTTTAAAAAATTCAAAAAATTCTGGTATGTTTTTCGTTTATATCATGCTGGGTTTTTGACCAAATTTAACGCAAATTTCAGAAAAATTGGCAAAATGCAGTAGAAAAAATGTAGCGCAATTGGAATATAAATATATTAAATATTTTATGAAATATGAGTAGTTGTATAAAATAATTTGTATCTGCGCATGCGCGAACTAGAAAAACATTTTTTTTACATCATTTAATAGTCAATTCTATGGAGTGACTTATAAAAAAAATCCAATCAAATATCGTGAAAATTCAAAAAGATATCATTATTTTAGTGAGATGTTTTTATTCTGCTCTCTAAAAACGGCTGAATCATAAGGGATTCTCCACAAATTGACATTTTTTAATAACTGACTAAAAAAACTAGTATTGAATTAATATAATATCTAATACAATATTGCTGCTAATAAGTACTTGACAATTGTGATAGAAAAGAAAAAGAGCTTTATTCACATTCAGGGCCAAAACTAAGAGAGGGTTGGGGGAAAAGGGCATGTGCCCCGGGCTCTAGGATGAAAGTGTCCCAAATGTACATTTTGTTTGGCGATTTTTTCCATGTCTATGTTTAGCATGATATTGTCAAAATCGTCCCATTCAAAGCATTTCTCCTATACCAAAGCATAGAAGAATCTAATGATGATGGCATAAAGATCCCGCATAAAGCAGATTTTTTTTTTCGTTTTGATTCGGTTTCACGATTTTAAGGTATCATTTTTTTTAAACAAAGCAGACTACTTTAATCAATATTACATATTTTAAGTTTTAAAATAAGTCGGCTATTAATAAATTAGAAAATTTTTCTTTGCAAAAACTTTTGCAGATGCTTTGCAAAGAAGAAAAGGGAGGGGGGGGGGAGTTCACCAAAATTCATTGAAGTATAAATATATTAAATATTTTCTAAAATGTTCTATGTCATGCAATTTTTTCAACCAAATATAAAGCCACATTCAGAAAAATTCGCAAAATGTAGTAGAAAGAATAAGGTGCTGTTGAAATATAAATATATTAAAAGTTTTCTAAAATATGAGTATTTGTATGAAATATTTTTTAATCAGCGTATTCGTGAACGATAAAATTTATCATTTTACATAATTTAATATTCAACTCTATGGAGCTACCCATAAAAAAATCCGATCGAATTTCGTGGAAATTCAGAAAGTTATTGTGGATAGGAGTGAACTGATTTTCAATTAGTCTCTGAAGGCAGTTGAATGACGTCAGATTTTACGCAAATTGCCAAATCTCCATTTACGTTTTTTACTCGTGATTTACTTTTTTTCTTAGATAATTACCAGAACGAACCTATTTCAGGATAAAAATAATTATAAAAAATCGAAGCATTTGTGTCAAATCTACCCATTGATACATAATTGATAATGGCTCTTATGCAAATGTCGATATCTGCGATCCTGAAATACGTCAAGTTCTCCACTGTTAAATGTGGTGTCGAAAACAACACTGACATCAATCGCATGCATGATGCCAAGAAGAACAGAGCTGTCTGATTTTGAGAAAGGTGTGATCATCGGGTACCACCGAAATGGCCGATCTTTAATCGACATATCTAGCGAGCTTAATTACCCCAAAACGACTGTGGCTTATGTGATTAGAAAATGGAAGCTGAATGGTGATTGTCAGAATGTGGCCAGAGTAGGCAGACCGACGAAACTGGGAGATAGAGACCGACGGGTTCTGTCTAGAGAAATTCGGAAGAACCGCAACCAACCAATGTTACACATACGCCAAGAATTTCAACAAGCTTCAGGATTTGTTGTTTCCATGAATACCATCCGTAAGGAAGCTCATCTGCTTAATTTTTATGGCCGTGCTGCCGCCCATAAGCCTTTAATCACCAAGTCCAACCGCGCAGCTCGGTTAAGTTGGTGCAAAACACGCCAGCAATGGACTGTACAGCAATGGAAACAGGTTCTCTGGAGTGATGAATCAAGGTTCACCCTCTACCGTTCTGATGGTAGGGTCTGGGTCTGGCGTCTGCCTGGAGAACGCCTCCTACCAGAATGTATTGTGCCCACAGTTAAATTTGGCGGAGGGGGAATTATGTTCTGGGGTTGTTTTTCCTGGTTCGGACTAGGACCCTTGGTCCCAATTCATGGTAAGCTCAATGCCGATGCCTACTGTAATATTTTGGACAACAGTGTACTTCCTACGTTGTGTCAATACTATGGATTGGACCCATGTTATTTCCAGGATGACAACGCAAGCTGCCATGTAGCGAGGTCCAGCATGGATTGGTATGCTGATAATGGAGTGCATCGACTCGAGTGGCCTGCCCAGAGCCCAGACCTGAACCCAATAGAGAACCTCTGGGACGAGTTGGATCGTCGAATTAAGGCGGGTGACACACGCCCAAAATCAGTAAAAGAGCTTACCTGCCTTGTGCAAACAGAGTGGAATAAAATACCATTAAATGTAATACAAGGACTAGTTGAGAGCATGCCCAGGAGAGTCGCAGCTGTAATTGCCTCTCGAGGAGGATCTACAAATTATTAAATGTGAACAGGCCAAAACCAGTCTTTTTTTCCCGAGGCAAACGTGGATTTTGAAGGTACTCCTTTCCCCCTCCTTCGCAAAGCATATTTACAAAGAAAATTTCTCCAATTTATTAATAGCCGACTTATTTTAAAACTTAAAATATGTAATATAAAATAACGTATTCTGCTTTATTAAAATACTCCAATTTGATACTTTAAACCGAATCAAAAAAATTCTACTTTCAACAGGATCTTTAAGGCCCTTGTCCCTGCCCGCGAAGACACTGCTGAGCTAATGCTATTCCTGTGGGGAGGCATTTTTCTAATAACTCTTTCGCATTTTGAAATTTTCAATTTTTTTTTTTTTTTTTTTTTTTTTTTTTTTTTTTTTTTTTGCATTGGATAGCGGAAGTCCCTCTCAAAATCGCTCCTTGACTACTTTTTCGATTTGAGTCATAGATATTTTTTATAAAGTTAGTTTCACTTTCAGAACCCCTTTTGAAAGTGAAAGAAACATTATAAAAATATCTACGCCAAAATTGAAAAAGTAATCACGGAGCGATCTTGAAAAGGACTTCCTCTATCCAATGCAAAACATATTATTTAAAAATGTCCAAATGCAAAAGAGTTAGAAAAATGCATCCCCATAGGAATAGCATTAGCTCGTGAGCATCTTCGCGAGTAGGGGCAGGAACCTTAAGCCATCATCATTAGATTTTTTTATGCTTTAGCATAGCCCAGCTATAATAATTTTAACAATATTATGCTAAACATAGCCATGAAAAAAATCGCCAAACGAAAGATACATTTGGAACACTTTCATCCTAGCGCCCGGAGCACATGCTCTTCTCCCCCCCCCCCCCCTCTCTTAGTTTTGGCCCTGAATGCGAATAAAGCTCTTTTTCTTTTCTATCACAATTGTCAAGTATTTATTAGCAGCAATATTGTATTAGATATTGTATTAATTCAATACTAGTTTTTTTTTTAAGTCAGTTATTAAAAAATGTCAATTTGTGGAGAATCCCTTAAGATTCAGCCGTTTTTAGAGAGCAGAGTAAAAACATCTCACTAAAATAATTATATCTTTTTGAATTTTCACGATATTTGATTGGAATTTTTTTTATAAGTCACTCCATAGAATTGACTATTAAATGATGTAAAAAAAATGTTTTTCTAGTTCGCGCATGCGCAGATAAAAATTATTTTATACAACTACTCATATTTCATAAAATATTTAATATATTTATATTCCAATTGCGCTACATTTTTTCTACTGCATTTTGCCAATTTTTCTGAAATTTGCGTTAAATTTGGTCAAAAACCCAGCATGATATAAACAAAAAACATACCAGAATTTTTTGAATTTTTCAAAAAATCGCTCTATCGCCATAAATATACATGCTATTCTCACAAAAATTAGTGTACATACACTGTTAAAAATAAATCTGTGAATTCCAGGTGAAACTACCGGCAGCAATGTAGCCGAAGTTTTACCGTTCCGTTAGTAGATTTTCCGTTGTGGGAAATACAAGAAGGGAAAACTCCGGTGTAATAATCAGTAACTTTCCGTTACAAAGTTTGATTTATAATAGTAATAATTTAATATAATTTTTAAAAATGATTTACCGATTAATCTTCAAAGAATTCTAAATCACCGAGGGATTTTAAGCTGCTATGTTATTTTACTTAATTGTTATTTTGGATAATTTAGTTCACGCC
>CAXHSM010001437.1:152500-158000 GCA_964019185.1 Maratus speculifer | reverse complement strand
TGGCATAAATTCTTGCATTTCTATACGATCATGTTAAAATAGAACATTCTTAACATTTTTTATTAATTTACAGGGACACATAAAAGAAATCGGTTACGGTACTGTCTTTGCATAATAATTGCTGGAGTGTACGTTTTAAAATTCGATATACGCTTTTAAGTTTGATTAGTTTTTTTTTTTTTTTTTTTTTTTTTTTTTTTTTTTTGCATATTACTCTTTATATAAAATTCTATACCTAATACACAGTACCAAAGAACAGAATTCTAATTAATGTTTATTAAATCAAATAAAAAAATTACTTCTAAGTTTTAAATACTCGAAATGACAATAATAAAAATATACGCTTTTTTCCAACTTATTTAATATTAAAAATGTGGTTTCAATATCTATATTATAAAGACCAAAAGCATCTGTGCGTAACGCATACGTCATTTTAAGAATGGTAACACTTTAAAATTTGAAATGCATTTCCGGTTTTGCAATTTTTTCTACTGCGAATTTTTGTATTTCTTAACTGCGCACTTTTTTAATTTTTACACCATCGTAAAGGGGAAAAAATGCACTTTTAAATGCAATTTATTTGAATACTGTATCTTAATTTATTTTTGAAACATTAATTTTTTTGTAGTTTGTAATACCGTTTTTCTAAACGTGGCAACAGAAGTACTCCATGCTTATTAAAAGCAAAGGAAAAAAAAACAGATTACTGAATTTTTATGTTGCCATTTTTTTATTAAAAGTGAAAAAAAAATAATTAAACTACGTTGTGTCAAGAATATTGTCTGTTATAAAACCCAGTGAATGTTTGTTTCTTTTATAAAATTTCATTTATACTTTTAAAAAATATATGGATAGTTTAGTATCTGTTTCAGTTAATAGCTATCGAGACTTCAAGTTTTGAATCAAAATGATCAAATTAAATTATTGATTTTCTTTAAAAAGTGAATACAGATATGAAAGGTGTATATTTAAATTTTGATATGGTGAAAATGACATCAGGTTTAGGTTTGGGGAAAATATTCTATGTTTGAGTAAAAGTGCAATCAATTCTGCTTTTTTTCATATTGGAATACAAGCATTAAAACCTTAATAACTTTATTATAATAAAAGATCTTTATTTTTATTTATTTTTTATTTTTTAGATGTAGAATAAAATTTAATTTTAATAATATCTGTAACTGAGTTTTATAGAAATAGTATTTTGTTAACTTTAGATTGAATATAATTTCACATAAAGAAGTACTTTACAATTAAATTAATTAAAAAATATAAAATACAAAAACAAGTTAAAAAAGGACGTGTATACAGTGAAAAACTTCATAAGCTAAAAATTTCATGTTTTGAGTGAAAAGAATAGCATACAGTCATGGGAATACCCCCCCCCCCCAAAAAAAAAAAAAAAAAAAAAAAAAAAAAAAACACCTTACTAGCGCCTCAACAAATTATTGTAGAAGAAAGTTGTTGGAACCAAAGGATTGGAAATAAAGTGTACTATTAAATGATACATATAAAATGAGCTTAGTGGGGGGAAGTGACATGTACATAATAAAACGAACCGAAACTTTTTTTTTTTTGCAACGACAATACCCAATTTTAACACGATATTTCAAATTTTTGGTTTAAATTATGCCTAATATATATATATATATATATACATGTATTACCCATTTTAACGAAACATATGTCGTGGCTATAGCCGAAGGATATTAAGCGACTAAAATGGTCTTATTGGTAAACTAGTTGGATGTGTCAATCCCGAAACTTTCTTCTATCTCATAAGTACATTTTAATATATATATATATATAAAAAAAAAAAAAAAAAAAAAAAAAAAAAAAAAAAAAACGTGGTGACCCCAAAGTTACCCACTATCGAATTTCCTCGAACATTTGACCTAGCCTAATGAGATTCTGGTATCCGAAAAGCCTAAAACGCAAAATTTAATTAATATTCTGAGAAAAGGAGCTTAGTTGTGCCTCATCTTGGGTAATTTGTACTAAAACCTAATAAGCATCTATTGATGTCAAGACCTAACAGAATCTGAAATTTGATGGAATTTCGTCCATTAGTTCTTGAGATATAATTATAAGAAAAAATTTGCAAAACGTAGCACAGCAACACCATATCTTGGACAATTTATGCCAAAATGTAAAAAAAAAAGTCTAATTATGTTATGATGTAAAAGAATCTGAAGTTTGATGAAATTCTGTGCATTAGTTCTTGAGATATAGCTAGTTTTTTTTTTTTTAAACGTGTAAATTATAGCACAGCAGCACGATCAGTTGAAGGATTTATAACAAAACATAATCATCGTGTAATTATGTTATACATCATTTTGTAACAAAATCTGAAGTTTTATGAAATTCTGTGCTTTGGTTGTTGAGATTTGGTTGTTGTTTGCTATCGGAAAAATCGTGCAAAATGCAGCATAGCTGCACCACCTGTTGCAAGGTTAATACCAAAATGTAATCAGCGTCTAATTATGTTATATATTCTAGTGTAACAGAATCTAAAATTTGATGAAGTTCTCTGCATTACTTCTTGAGATATAGCAATCGCAAAAATCGTGCAAAATGTAGCATAGCAGCGCCACCTATAGGGCAGTTCACACCAAAACCTTATCAGCGGCTATGTATCTCAAGGTATCGCGGAATCTGAAGTTTGGTGAAATTCTGTGCATTAGTTTTTGAGATATAGCTATCATGAAAAACATGAAAAACGTGGCATAGCAGCGCCACCTGCTGGCCAATTTACACCAAAACTTAATCAGCGTCTATGTACATCAAGGGGTCACAGAATCTGAAGTTTGGTGAAATTCTGTGCATTAGTTCTTGAGATATAGCAATCTTGAAAATCATGAAAAACGTAGTATAGCAGCGCCACCTGCAGGCCAATTTTCACCAAAAACCAATAGGCACTAATTCATATCAAGGTCTAACTGAATATAAAATTTTATTAAATTTCGAGCATTAGTTCTTGAGATAGAGCGCCCACAAATTTTTTGTCACATACAGACAGACAGACTCACAGACAGACACACAGACTCACAGACAGACGGACAGACTCACAGACAGACATTTTCTAAAAATAGTCAAAACGTGTTCAGGACCTTCTAAAATGTATAAATCCGTCGAAAACCGGAAGTCGAAAATTTTCATGAATCCAATACTTTCTTCTTGTAAAGATAGAAGAAAGTAAAAATAACATACATTAATAGAAGAGACATGATCATTCTATAGCATTCCAATAATTGAGTACATAACTTCAATTTAGATGCAGCCTCTAAAATGTGCTTGTTTTAAAATAATTAATTTCTTGGAAACTAATTGTACAATAAGAAATTTATGAAAATTTGAATTTAGGCTAATTTAAGGGTGCAAAATCTATTTATGGTGGCAAAATTATTTGTTGGTATTGAATTAAAGGACAAAATTTGGATTTATTTTTATATGAAAATGGCCCCCTAAGCGATTTTATATACATCATTTAAAAGTAGACATTGTTTATAATCTTTTGCTAACAGCAACTTTCTACTAAAATAATTTATTGCACAGTTGATAGGGGGTGGTTACCTTTTTCTTCTACGATTGTACGTAAAAGGTTCAAAATATCTCAAACTTAAAGAAAGGTAAATTTAGCAATTTTTGGAGCGAATTATTATTAGTAGTATTGTTATTTGCATTTGCATATGTTTGTTAAGATTTCTATATTATACTATTTACTTTTGGATTTTCTTTGTTTTGTAAATTTGCATATACAACAATAACGCTTTCAACCATTAACAAAATGAAGTGATAACTGAATGTTCTATATAATAATTCTGAACTTTTCTATATAATAGTTCAATATATTCTATATAATAGTTCTGAACTATAGTAGAGCTTTCCTATTATGATAAAATATATCAATAGGGTATGTATCTTCACTATTGAATTTTTTTGAATTATTAAAATTTTAAATGATTTATGTGAAGTGAAAATTCATGTGAAAGGTTTTAGCTGTTTCTGCCCTCTTGAGTTATAAAAAGATACATATATATAGTATGTAATTCATTTTATAATCTGAAATCCCCCTCCTTTTTTATATAGTTGTAAATGAAACTATATTCAGCAATTTAAAGCAACATTTATACTATTTTTTTTTTTTTGTTATTGATGTTTTAAATCAGCAGCTCTCATTGTTTTAATGATGTTAAAAAATTAAATTTAATCGACGCATTATATAAAATAAATTCTCATTTATTTGAAAAAAAAAAAAAAAAAAAAAAAAAAAAAAAAAAAAATTAAAAAAAAAATAAATAAAGAGCAAATGAAACAAAACATTTAACATTTAACAATATTCGTTACATTTTGTAAACTTAAAATTTTCGAAATTTAGCTTTTGGTTTTCGCTTTAAATTAACATTGTTAAAATAAAAATTGTAATTTAAGAAATTACCCCAACCATTTGAAAAATGTTTCACTCGATACATTCATCTATCATTTTAAGCTAAATACCAGTTGTTTTATTGTGTATTATCCGTGCCACTGCTATAAATGACTTTATACATGCTGCAATTTGAAGGTACGGTTCGTTTAAGTTATATCACTCTATTGTCGCCAAGCATAAAAGTTGGCGACGAAAGAAACATTTCAAACTATTTAACATTGTTGGTGCAAAAGTAATCATTATTAAAATACAGCTTTGGCATATACTGTTATACTTGTAAGACTTTGGCATATATTGTTTGATTTTACAGAGCAGAATTTTGGTGATGGAGGTTTTAAACCAAAATCGATCGCAGCACATGCATCTGTGAATGGGTCCATCAGACATCGAATCAAAAAAGTTTTTTCCCAGTTTTTCCCAAGCCGATTGCTTTTTAGTTTTCTTTTTAGGTGGTGGAAAATCAAGAGTAATAGCTATAACATTTTCCGGCTTGTTAGAATCACTATTGGCACTCAAATTTTCCTGGTTAGAACCGACCGATAGTAAAACGCCATGGCTAGTGGATTGGTCGCCCTGGCGACATGATGTTTTACAATTAATCGGTTCGGCATTAAATTGCTTCCTTTTTCGTGATCGCCTTTCAACACGTAATTGGTTTTCAGCGGCTCAATAATCTTTTGATTTTATCATTTTCTGCATTGAAAGACGTTTTTGCGCCAAACCAAATACAGTATTACTCAGTTATCCCGTCGACCAATTTCGCCAAATGATACGAATCGCCAAACTAATAAGCAACTTATACATGTTGACTGTGTTTAATATCATTGAATGCGATATTCACGTTCATTCATTTCTTTGGCTTCGGCTTTTTCCGTATCTGTTAATTTCCGTCTACCCATTTTTAAATTTGTTAGTTTTCTCCTTTATTACAATGATTTTAACCATTTTAATTTACTATTCAAATAAAAATTCTTCTAAAAGTAAAGAATTTAATTTAAATTCAAATAAAAATTCTTCTAAAAATAAAGAATTTAATTTAAATTCAAAAGTGGTAACATCATTCAAAAGTGGTAA
>CAXHSM010001437.1:0-147500 GCA_964019185.1 Maratus speculifer | reverse complement strand
TATTCAGTTAGTCCCTGAAATACACTGGTGGTAATTAGTTTTTGGTGTAAAATCGATCAAGAAGTTGTGCTGCTATGTTGCATTTTTTACGATTTACTCAACAGCTATATCTTGATAACTAATACGCATATTTCCATCAAACTTCCGATTCAGTTAGTCCTTGATATGAACCAGGGCCGTAACCAGCGAGACATGCCAGGGGGGGCTCTGAAAATTTTCTGGGGGGCTAAATTTTTTTAACAATCCATATCTTAAGCAAACTAAATATAGCAAAAACTGATAAAATGGACCTGCTTATGGTGTCTAGAGTGTAAAACCTCTCTATAACGGAATTTTTCTATAAGGAAATTAATAAATGCAAAACACTTCATGATCATCGGAAAATAAATACTTTTTTTTTTTTAAATCAAAAATAAAACCTTTTTGAAAAACTACTGCAAGGTTTAAAATATTATTTTTACACAATATATTTAATAAGAAATTAAATTAAGAGAATGCGTATTCACCATGCATATTACTATATTTATTTTTGTGTACATTAATTTGACTTTTTGGTGTCTATGCAAGTCCAGCCAAGTTCAATATAAGTGTCCAATAGATACATATCTAATTATCTATGAAATTTTTTCTGATTTAATATTTAGTTTAAAAATTTTAATCTTACCATTTTTGTAACATTTTATCTCACGTGTTTAAATGTATATTTTCAAGTAAGATTAGCAACTATAACTATGGTTAGTATGAAATAATGCGTTTGTACTGGCCATTATGGGGGGAGGGGGGGGGGAACCAACCAAACACACAGATTTTAAAATATGGGATTCTAAGTTAGAGTTGATTGATTTAAAATTAAATTTATTTTCGCAATGTTTTTGCTGAATTTTGTTATAATTTTTAAAGGACAATTATTTTTTTTATCTTGGTTAGATTGGCGTCGCCTCCAAAAAATCAAATTAATGTACATAAATATTAATAATACACATGGTAAATACAATGCTCTTAATTTAATGTCTTATTAATTACAGTCGAGTCTCTATATAATGAAATCCACCGTTCCAGTAAAAAATTCGTTATATAGAGAAATTTGATATATAGAGAATGATGTTAAAAATCGTATTTAATGTGTGAAATTTGAAAAAATATTATTTTTGATCTTTTGAATTAAGAATTTGAAATGTTTAAAAGTAAATATTAACCTAACATTTTATTTCTTAATTATTTAAGCTGTTTCAAAAAAGAGAACAGACATTTATTTGAAAATTTAATGAAAATCAAATAAGGACGACTTGCATTAATTTCAGACGAAGAAATCTGTAATTTTTTGTTGTTTTGATTTTAAAGTTGTTACGCTCTCAAAAAGAAATGCTCAAATTTCAGCAAGGAATGAAAAATTGTAGTTAACATTTCCCTCCATTTGAAGGAATCTCTTATGTGTCTCTCATTGATTCCTCTCTTACATGTGTATCAATTCAGTTGGCTCTGTTTTGAGAAGGATGTGGAAAGGTGTGTGGGAAGTGGGATGAATTCGTTGGATTTAAAGAACAAGGAGAGAAGTAATATATAAAAAAACTCAGCACTGACGATAAATCAAAAATAAGTGATGGAAAATTGATTCCATATGATTTCGAAGCTTTTTAAAACTGAATAAATTAAGACCAATTTATGAAAAAATTCGTTATATGGAGATAGCTATTTCGCTATATAGCGACTGTTTTTAATGTAATCATGCGAAAAGGGGACCGTTCTCACTAAAAATTCGTTATATAGAAAAATTCGATGTATGGAATTTTGTTATAGAGAGACTCGACTGTATTATGAAAAAAATACTTTGCAATAGTTTTTGAAATCGGTTTTCTTTTTGATAAAAAAAGAAGTTTATTTTTTAGTTAAAAATTAACAGGTTTTTTTGCAAATGTTATGGTAGAAATTGCATACTTAATGAAACTTAATTTATTATTCTTATTTCAATTTCCTACTTTTAATATATTTAACTAACGGCAAATCGTAATTTATTAAATTTTATTAATATTTTATTTTCTAATACTATAATTATTTATTAATATTTCATGCATCAAATAATTGCAGATATTTTTGTCGTAATCTTATAATAAACTTAACCTTAATCATGTTTTTTTGCTTGATTTTTTTATTGTTATATGACAAATTGAAAAAAAAAAAATGTTTTCATTTAACACACAAACAAAAATAAAATGAGAAAATAACTAAAAATAAAATAAAATAATTTTTTTTTTCTAATGTACACCTTTGTAACCCATAACATGAAACAATTACTGGCTTTTTTTTTATTCCACGTGTATAAATTGACATTTTTTATCTTTTTAATTTTCAAACGTTCTAGTTTCCAAGTGATATTTCATCGTTAACTAAATCTACTGATAAGTACGTATTGTCAACAAACAAACCATTAAAATTTAGAAACATGCGTTTTTAATGACTATGTCTTAGTCAAGATTTTGAACATCGCTTGAGGCTTGACTAATTATCGGTCAACCTGAACACCATGTGTCCATGTCCATTCATTCTGCGTAAGATTGTTGCTTTGAAAATATAACGATGTACTAACACATGTGGTGAACAGTTAGTGCATCTGGACTTAATTTTTTTCAGGAGAAAGAAATGTTCCTTTAAAATGTGTTTCGAGAAATGCAGTATACCGCTAGCAAGATAACAGAAAACAACTAATCTAACAAAGTTCCGAATACAAAATTCTTGGCGTATTCCCATTTTATTCAAGGCAGTTAAAAGATCTAAAAAATTTCTCTTACTTTTTTTTTTTTTTTTTTGAGAAAAGTTAAAATATGGACTTTGTAAAAAAAAAAAAAAAAAAAAAAAAATGTAGAAAGTATAGAAATCGTTAGAGGGGGCTCTAGAAGATGCTAGGGGGGCTCAGCCCCACCTGCCCCCCGTCTGGTTACGGGCCTGATATGAACTGATGTTTGTTTACATTTTAGTGTAAATGTTTCAAGAAGTGGCGATGCTATGCTGTATTTTTCGCAATTTTTGCTATCGTTCTGTCTCAAGAATTAAGGGTGTATTCCAAACCAAATTTCTTATATTCCGATTTATTTTTAAATTCCTTTTTGCTCTCAAGTGCATCAAACTGGCAAATTCTATTATTAAGAAAGTACACAATGTGCCGTGCTTATTGAGTTTTTGATAAATGGAGAAAATATTGCAAAAAAAAAGAAAGGCTGTCAAAGATGACGTTTTGAACCGAAGTTTTTGAAGCGGAAGATCTAAAACAAAAAACAAAAAAACAAAACAAAAATAAAATAAAATAAAAATAAAAGATCAGAGTGAGAAAATAATTGTTTATAAATCCAATTCTAATGAATTGAGGGGGAAATTAAATCACACGGCATCTTCAAAAATCATCTTAGCAAATTTCATGTTTCTACTTTTAAAAATGAGTCTGAAAATGTATCAGAAAATTTCGAGCTGTTGAGAGTGGGAACATATTTTTTCGAATCCACCCTTAATGCACGGAATTTAATAAAAGTTTATTTCAGGTAGTCATTCATATATATTGACGCTGATTAGTTTTGGTGTAAATCGCTCAATAGGTGGAGCTGCTATGATGCATTTTTCATGATTTTTGCAACAACTCCATCTCAGGAACAAATACACGGAATTTAATGAAAATTTATTATCCTGATAGTCCCGGATATAGATTGATGTTGATTAGTTTTTGGTTCAAATCGCTCAACAGGTGGCGTTGCTCTGCTGCATTTTTACGATTTATACGACAGTTTTATCTCATTAACTGTTGCACTAATTTCCGTCGTTGATTCCGTTTGTCGATTTTTTTTTCTGCGATGTTTAAAAATTGACGTAAGGTGCATTTAAAAAAAAAAATTTAATGCCAACAAATGAAGTAGTGGAGTTTCGAAATCCCAGTAATATTATTATATTTATTGGCACTGGTATAGCACTTAATAAAAAAAGATAATAGTCAAATGTCTGCTTACCTTTTGGTAAGCCAGCCAAGAGTCAGGTAATCCTTGCGTATCGACGCGAAGCCAGCTGGAGAAAAAATGGATTAGTTGAAAACGAGAGAGTACACCATTATTGAGATGCGTCACACTTTTTCTAAACTGGTTTTATTGATGGCACAAGGAATAACGGTTTAACTTGGTTATACTATAAAAACACTAAAAATATGATACTTGATTAATACAGTTATATAATTATGATAAGGATTTAACATGAATACAAAAACGGATTTAAAGAATGTTTTAAAGAGTCCGCGATGTTGCTTGGTTTTAAATGAACCAGCACACGGAATCCCACGGCAGCTTCTGATGAAACGTAGAAAATCCGACGGGAAAACTTCTTTTCATGCACAAAGCAAAATTGCAAGATTGCAGAATCATTTCTCTTTTTGACTTTCCTTACTTCGTAACATGACAGTCTAGTCTTATAATATCGTAGTGCTGCCATCTAGTGAGTCTAGGTTAAATTGATCTTGGTTACAGCACTTGGGAAGAAAAAAGAATGTTTTTTAATGTTCGCGTGTTTGACACAAAACATGTTCATTTTTGAGAGGTATTCTAACACCCCCGCTTTTTGTGACAAACCGATGAATGTACAATGTTTAACTGGTTTCTCAAGTATTCAAAGTGAGGTTTTGGCAACGGTTTTGTTAACACGTCAGCCAGCATCAATTTTGATGGGCAATAGGTTATTTTTATAGTTCCGTTCTGGCACAAATGTCTGATATAGTGAAATTTTATTTCTATGTGTTTGGTCTTGCTTTGCGCCTTTTCATTTTCAGAGAGTTTTATGGCTGAAATGTTATCCTCATAGAGGGTAACTGGAAGTTGTTGATTTAATTCGAGATCAGTTAGTAATTCTAATAGCCATATGGTCTCTTGGCATGCACTGGAGGCGGCAATATATTCCGCCTCTGTGGAAGAGAGTGATACGCAACTTTGCTTTCTTGACAACCACGCTAAGGAGTTATTTCCTAGTTTAAATAAATTTCCTGTGGTGGATTTCCTATCCACCCTGTCGTTACCCCAATCTGCATCACTATAAACTGTTAACACTGGCGGCTTTGACTTGTCAAAGACCAACTTTAAATCTTTTGTGGTGAGTAAATATCTGATTAGTTTTTCGACTGCTGGCCAGTCCACCTCTCTGGGTGATTCATTCCTCCTTCCCAGTATATTAACAACCGATGCTATATCGGGTCTAGTTAGGGTTGCGATGTATAACAGCCCCCCAATGGCCTGCCTAAATTTTTTGTTATCTCCCAGTAATTTTCCATTTGGGTCTAGGCTGAAATAATTAGTGCTTATAGGTGTATATGTTGGTTTTGCGTCTAACAAATTCTAGATTTCCTTTTTCTGTTTCTTTAATATTAATTCCTAGATACTGCGAAACCTTTCCCAGGTTTTTGATTTCGTATTGTTTTGAAAGTTCAGTAAATATTTCGCACGTGTCTTCTTTATCTCCGGCGACCAAGATGTCATCCACATAAACGATTATGTAGACGACTTTTCCATCTTGTACTCTTTTATATAGACATTTGTCTGACGCGCATTCTTTGAAATTTAATTCATTTAGAGATTTGCTTATTTTCAAGTTCCACGACCTAGCTGCCTGCTTAAGACCGTAGATTGCTTTGTTTAAGCTACATACTTTATCCTCTTCTCCCTTTTTCACATATCCTTCGGGTTGAGCCATATAAACCTCCTCTTCTAATTCGCCGTGTAAAAAAGCGGTTTTAACATCTAAGTGAGTTATGTCGAGGTTTTTGTATACTGCTGCGTTTAAGAATGCTCGCAGGGTGGTATGAGCAACTACGGGTGCGTAGGTTTCGTCGTAATCGCTACCATATTTCTGCGCGTATCCCTTAGCAACTAGCCGCGCCTTATATCTTTCTATTGACCCGTTTGCTCCCGTTTTTGCTTTGAACGTCCACTTACACCCAATGACGCGTTTTCCTGGTATTGGCTTTATTAGTCTCCAGGTATTATTTTGTTTTAGGGACTCTATTTCCTCATTTGTTGCCTCTATCCATTTATTTTTAATTTTCACGTCATTGATGTCCTGCAGTTCTGCCCATGACTTTGGCTCCTGAATTTGGCATAAATTTGCACTTATACCGAAACTGTTTGGTGGTACCCCGCGATTTTGCCTTTCCGACCTTCTAAGTTCAGGGGGTTCCTTGGTTGGGGAATTAATTTGATCATTGTTATTTTCTCCTAGTTCGATTAGGATATTTTCGGCGGGTGTTTCGTAATCGTTATTTTCTTTATCAGATTTAAATTCCTCTTGTTTAATTCCGTCTTCAAAAAACTTTACGGTTCTAGATATCATTATTTTATTTTCACCCGTATAAATCCTGTAACCTTTGCTCCTGAAGTCATAACCTAACATTATTCCCTCGACGGCTTTCTCGTCTAATTTTCCCCTTTTAGGCTTATCGATGTAGGCGAATGCCTTACACCCGAAAGTTTTGATATTCGAGAGATCCGGTCTCTTGTTATTCCAAAGTTCGTATGGCGTTATGTTATTTTCATTCGCTTTCGTTGGCAGTCGATTGAGGAGATATGTGGCGGTCATGACCGCTTCTCCCCAGAATTGTTTGGGTAATTCAGCGTCTGATAGCATGGTTCTAGCCATTTCCATTATAGTCCTATTCTTTCGCTCAGACACGCCGTTCTGGGGGCTGCAGTAGGGAACGCTTAACTGGCGCTGTATCCCATTCTCGATCAGGTAGTTTTCAAATTCGTCACCGATATATTCCTTTGCGTTGTCGGACCTGATTGCTTTTACCGACTTGCCAAATTTATTTTTCGTCAGCGCTATGTATTCCTTTAATTTGGTAACGGCTTCGGATTTATGCGCGATTAAGTATGTCAGGGTGTACCTGCTATAATCGTCTGTAAATGTTATGAAGTATCTTTTACCTCCTATCGTTTCTGTCTGCATAGGGCCACATATATCTGAATGTACAAGAGTACAGATTTCTGTACTTCTGTTGGTAGCTGCTTTAGGGTAGGGTAGAACAGAAAGTTTCCCTTGAATACACTTGGTGCATCGTATATCATGTTTACAGTTATTAATTGTTATCCCTTCAGCTAATTTGTGATTGACTATGTATTTGATATCGTCAAAATTTCTGTGTCCGAGTCTCCGGTGCCACATTGATACGCAGTTTGGATTATTACAAAATGTTTGAGCGCATATTGTGTACCCATATTCATCTTCGGGGTTTAATTCATAAAGATTATCATTTAGTTTAGCGGTCAAGATTATTTTACTATCTTTGACAAATAAACATTCGTTTTTCTCAAATATTACCTTTATGTCATTTTCGGTAGCTCTTTTAACGGATAATAAGTTGCTTTTTAGTTCTGGGCAATATAATACGTCCTTAAGTGTAACATATTGTTGTTTGTTTGTTCTTAATTTTACGTCCCCCATCCCATGTGAATTAAGCCGTTTTCCGTTTGCGATAGTTATGTTGCCAAAATTACCGGCTGTGAATGTGGCGAAATTTTCTTTCGTGGAGGTGACGTGTCTCGTACAACCAGAATCTATTATGTAGGTGTTTGGATCTGTTGTTTGTGTTTGGTTCACCTCTATTAACTCATTTTTGAAATTATTTTCTACTGGGAAGAGAGGAATGGTTGATTCATTGATTGATTCATTTGACTCATCATGTTTGCTTGTTTTGCTGTTAAAACAAAAGTTCGATGAGTCACCAGTAGAGTTGTTTTGTTTTTTAGGGGTATCGGAATTGTTTTTGTAACTTTTTGTTTTATTAGTTTCATATTTTTGATAGTTGATTCTTTGCTGGTTTTTCAATTTATAACATTCCGAACGGTAGTGCCCTTCACGCTGGCAAAACGAGCAATATTTTTTGCTTTTGTTTCCTTTACTGATTGTTTTATAAGCGGTGTCCTTGGGACGGGAGTAAGCATTTTTATTTTCCACTCTATGGGAATATTCATCTAATAACTTATTTTTGACCATTTCAAGATCAAGGTCCTTCTCGTCCCTCGCCTCAATACTAGTTATTAGGGGAGCGTAGGATTGTGGCAGACTGCATAGCATGATTGCCACTACATGAGAATCATTTATATTCTCACCTATGGCTGAAAGCTGATCGCGGAGCGTGAGAATTTTATTGATGTGTTGGCTGAGGTCTCCTCCTTCCGGGAGCCTTTGGGAGTAAAATTTCCTCAATAAGAACAGCCTAGAGGATAAATTTTTTCTTTGATGGACATTTCGCAGTTTCTCCCAGATTTGCTTTGGCGATGTGAGATTTCGTATGTGCACAATCTGAGAATCCTCAATACAAAGGCAGATTGTTGCTTTAGCTTTGGCTGACCTTTTCATGTAGGCATCGTCAGCCGTACTGGGTGGTTCTTCATTGATAAATTTTAAGAGATCGTCTTTAATAAGCAAATTCTCTATCTTAAAACTCCAATTGGAGTAGTTAGTATCATTCAACTTATCTATAGAGCCTATGTCTCTATTTACTGCCATGTTTATTTTTAATTTGAGTTAATTATGCTCTGACATTATATATCTTTATTGTGCACTGTATATCTATATATACCAATATTATTCGGCGTTTTATATGTATGAGAAGTTTCGGGAATTTCTCTTTATAATTGTATAAATGCAAATATATATATATATATATTTATATATCAAGTATAAGAAATATTATTAATTATTTGTGCTATACACAAATTTATTTATCAAATATAAGAAATATTATTAATTATTTGTGCTATACACAAATTTATTTTACTGGATTTTTTAATATTCCTCTGTATCAGTCTCATAATCTGACGTAAGGTGCATTTAAAAAAAAAATTAATGTCAACAAATGAAGTAGTGGAGTTTCGAAATCCCAGTAATATTATTATATTTATTGGCACTGGTATAGCACTTAATAAAAAAAGATAATAGTCAAATGTCTGCTTACCTTTTGGTAAGCCAGCCAAGAGTCAGGTAATCCTTGCGTATCGACGCGAAGCCAGCTGGAGAAAAAATGGATTAGTTGAAAACGAGAGAGTACACCATTATTGAGATGCGTCACACTTTTTCTAAACTGGTTTTATTGATGGCACAAGGAATAACGGTTTAACTTGGTTATACTATAAAAACACTAAAAATATTATACTTGATTAATACAGTTATATAATTATGATAAGGATTTAACATGAATACAAAAACGGATTTAAAGAATGTTTTAAAGAGTCGGCGATGTTGCTTGGTTTTAAATGAACCAGCACACGGAATCCCACGGCAGCTTCTGATGAAACGTAGAAAATCCGACGGGAAAACTTCTTTTCATGCACAAAGCAAAATTGCAAGATTGCAGAATCATTTCTCTTTTTGACTTTCCTTACTTCGTAACATGACAGTCTAGTCTTATAATATCGTAGTGCTGCCATCTAGTGAGTCTAGGTTAAATTGATCTTGGTTACAGCACTTGGGAAGAAAAAAGAATGTTTTTTAATGTTCGCGTGTTTGACACAAAACATGTTCATTTTTGAGAGGTATTCTAACAAAAATTGACATCATAAACATTGAAATCAAAAACATAAAAAAATAAAGGTACCAAAGCAGCATATCTACGTTCAATTTTCTCTCTGAAAATGACAATCTATTAAAAAAAAATAAGTTTTTGAAACTCACATTTTTGTATTATTTATTTATTTATTTTTGAAATATTTAAAGTTTTTCACTCAGAATTTAAAATCTAAATACGAAAAGACAAATCACACACGCGTAAACATACATTCATCTTTAAGAAGATTTCTTCAATTTTAAACGATATTGACAATTAATCTTTCAGGCAAATTCGTTTCCAGATATCTCTTCAGGATTTTTTATAGGTAGATTTCGTAAAGAATACTATATCTATTATATTTTCCCCTATGTTGAAATTTCTGAAAACTTTTTGCAGATCCATGCCCATCATGAGTAATAGAATCCAAAGCTCCCCCCTCCCAGTTTAAAACTTTATATAAATATTTATCTGTTCATATTTATTTATTTATTTATACCGTATATACTAGTGTAAATGTCGAAGAATTTTACACAAAATTTGGGAGTTAAAAATAGGAGTCGGTCGACTTATACACGACTTAGTAAGATTTTTTTTTCTTTTCACAGGGCTAGTCCTTTTATGGATCTATGTTGGAGAGACAGGTAAAAACGAACAATGATCAGTCCCTGAGATTGACAAATAAAGCTCAACAAAAATGGTCCCTCTAATTCTTCTGCACCCATTCCCTCATGCAATGCTCCTCAACGCAGGAAATTAAATTTCAGCATTTGAATACCCCTTTTAAAAAGAGTTCAACGTGAGAATGCTTGTAGACGCCTCTTCTAAAAGTCCTACAATACAAAGAAGTTTTGTACATTAGCAGTCTAAAGAACTTTTTACTCTGGTTAATTAGGCTTAAATAGATTTTTCAAAGATTTTTTTTTCTTTTTAAATATCGAATTGATGGGAATGGGTTTCAAAATAATTTAAACTTTTGCGTTTTTACATAATTATGCTTTTTGAAAATATTACACTTAAAAAACTCTGATTAGAAACGCAGAAAAAAGTTATTATTGTTATTACAATTTTATTATTATTGTTTTTATTATTATTATTATTGTTATTATTATTATTACTAGCAAAAGCCATGCTTTGTTTGGATTCGCGAAGCATTATTTTATAAAACAGATATTTGAAAGTAAAAATATTTTTTAATATTATTTTTGCATCTTTATTAAACAAAACGTTATTTTATTTTTTGGCGCATTTTAATTTTTTATTTATGATGTAAGACTGGCATAATAAAATATTTTCGAAGCAAACTTTTACAAAATATTTTTAAATTTTCAACTAAAAGCTCTTTTAAAGATGTTTTTACAATTTTCAGTAACCACTATTGTTTTTTAAAGTTTTTTGAAATATGCATGTTTCCAATCTTTGTAATTAACATCAAATGATCTTTGATAGCTATTTAAGAATAATATATTTCAAGAGAGCTTGAAGAAAGTTACTTCGTCAAAATCCTATTTTCTGGAAAAACATTTGAAATCTGCTCTCGTTGATACTATGAATTTTTAACTGTAAAAACTTTTTTTTCTAATTTCTTCGTTTTTATACATGTTAGCGTATCAGAATTTTTGATATTGTAGAATTTTTCGTAAGGAAAATTTCTATTGAATGCTTAATTTTGAAGGATTTTCACTCTCGACAACGTTACGTACGTTTTTAAGCCAACTGGTGTCTATATATCCTCAATATCTACAACTGCTTCATCTAATGTTAAACCTTGGGATTTATGAATTGTAACAGCAAAAGCTAACTGCAGAATAAATTATTTCCTTGGGCAATTTATGCTTCCATTTTTCCAGAATTTAATTATTTGGGGAATTGGTACGCACCAATTCTTATAAGTTAAATTATTGTAGTATTCAAATTTATCCATGATTATTCGCGATATCTGATCGCGATGGCTTGTGATTTTCTTTATTACGTGCAACAAAGTCTAAAGTCCCGTTCACTAAACCTTTTTCGGTCCATAAATAAGATCGTAACATTACTTTAGATCCAAATGATAAAGTAAGAAATGGTTAAAATCAATTTTTCGTTTCTGAATCGGCCAACTTTGCTTTAGTACATTTATAAAGAGCTTGAATCGAGGCAACAACTTCACGCTTCAATTCTTTTAATTTTTCATTTATATAACAAATTTAACAATTAATTTTATTTGTTTACAATTCTTTTGTTGCCACTTAAAAAAAAAAATCCACAATACAACTTTTTTTAAATGTTTAAGTGTCATCTGTGCGAAAGATTTTGCTGAATAATGAAAACATATTTTATTTATCAAATTAATCATGATTCTATCTATAATTACTTACTCCATGATTTATATTTTTTTCTGAAAATATACGCGTTTCATTTTTTATTTATTTGCTAAAATGAGTCCGTATTGGAAATGCATGTAAAATAAATTAATTGAAATAATACATTTTTTAACGTTTTACAGTAAAAAAAAATATATTGTGCAAATCTACAGATCATAATTTATTTTTGTGTTTATTTTGAAGTTAAAAGATTGAATAGTTTTTTTGTAAAGTGTACTACAAAATGTAATTTGAGTGGCCTAGTAGAGGATTCGGTTCGCTCATTTTAATTATTATATCTTCGATTGCATGTCATTTTTCAACATAAGTGCTATTGAAGTTTCAATGAGAAAAGCTTTTTTCTTTTAGCGATGAGAGCCGCTGGCGCCTAGATTTTTGCACTCCTGTATATATCCACGTAATTTCTATAATTTTGCATAAATCTCTTGCAACCTTATACATAAAATCAAGGAGAAGAAAATATCGGTCATGTTCGTTAATGGCCAAAATCAGACCAAGGAGGTTGGAAATAAAGAAGGGGTTTGTGAAAACAGAAAAAAACCCATAATTTCACAATTGTGATGTACATAAAATCACTTATCGTTATTATTACTTCTCAGAAAAGTTCTAAAATTTATCTATGACAGATTTTTGACATCGTTAAAAATGGGCTCAAATTGCACAAAAAATAATGTTTTAACCCTTTCAGGGGCAAGGCTTTTCTGCTCCCAAACTGGTCAAATAATTAATTCAAACTGCGATTTTTGAACAAACTGATTTAAAAATAATCGAAAACTTTTCGCCATGCATATTATGCGATCAAAATTGCAGTAAAAATTTACTGCTACCGTTTGTCAGTTTGAACCTTCAGATTAACCGTTTCCAGACTGCAAAAGACGTCCTTAAAAGGATTAAAATAAAACAAAAAAATCATATCTTCGTCGGTTTACAAGATATTAAATGCAATTAAATTTATTATAAATCTTCTTAATATTTTCTACAACTTTTATATTGACAAGTTTTTCATGGGACCAAGTCTAACAAAAAAAGAATCATAAAGGGAGAGGAGGTTAGAGAAGAAAAGAAGTCACAGTAACATAATTCTGAGTAAAAAGGCGCTTACTGAAAATTGAATTAAAAACTCATCAAAAGCGGCTAGATGAAAATGCGTTTATTTCTAATCTTGATTTCCTTTTTTTTAAAATTAGTAATTAACTTTCAAATATACCTTACGGCTATATTCTGAGGCGGTAGGGGCTTTTTCTAATTATTTGCTTAAATCGTAAATTACGCATGTCAGTATTGCTCTTGATGTGCAGCACTTTTACCACTAAATATCAGCCTTTTTGCATGAAAATTAAACACGGAGTTTGAAATCACCACATTTGTATTTCATAAAATTTTTAAATCGTTTAGACAATAATAAATATCTTTTAAAATAATTTAAATATATTTATTGGTAGTCGGATAAAAAAGAAAAACAGAAGAATGCTTCTGCAAGCTTTTTTTAAAAGATTTCCGTTTAAAAATATAAAGTTGTTCAAATTAATGAACGGTTTTATTTCAGGTGTTTTTAAAGCTAATATTTTGATCCTGACTAAAGCTAGGCGAGACACCTACTATTTATATGTTGTTAAGCATTGCACGTCTTTGCAAATTAGTTATAGGAAAAAAGAAAAGAATCTTCCACGCATACATTTTTATCGAGGAAAATAAAAATAGTAATGTAATTGGAAAATGTTTCCTTAAAATTTTATTAGTTTGAGGGAAATATTTCTAGATTTCGAGAAAGAATCGTAAATATTCCAAGCTAAAACATGCTTTTACTTTAAATTTTGAGTCTTGAGCAAATTTTAGCTTTGGATATGAAATTGGAATCCACTCGCACAAGAATTTTTAAAATTATAAATATATAACTTAATTTTGCACCCTGAATATTTTTTAACATTAGTACTAATCATCCTAAAAATATTGCAATTTTTATACATTTAAGCAACATTTTCATTTTAAATATGAGCTTTGACATTAATAACCGAAAAAATTATTTAACTATGATTGCAGCCAAAATTTGTGATTAAAACAATTTTAAGGACATAAGAGAGATTGCTCGCCAACTAGCAATTGATTATAATCAAAATCAAAGATGCATTATGTTTATAGGGACATATTTCTTAATTCCTTAAATTTGACTAAAATTAGCCGAAATTTTCGTTTACAAATGTATAAAAAGTATTAGGATTGTCAGTCTTGTAAAAAGTTTACCTTTTATATTAACACTGTTTGTAAAGCAGAATTTGATTCGATTAAAGAAGACGGTGCTGATTAAACAAATGTCAAACGTTGTTTTCTTAATTAAAAAAAGGACTTATTCAATAGTACAGTGATTCAAATAAGCGGCAAATTTCCATATGTTTAATTGTAGGAGGGGGGCCGTATGTTTAGTCTGCCCAGGAGCCCGTAAAACCTGTTACCGGCCGTGCACACTAGAAATTCAAATTGCCACACCTCAGCCATTTTTTAAGATATGAACGAAAGAAAAAATGCTCCGACCCTTTTTTTATAAAGTTCAAACACATAAAAAACGCTTAAATTTTTCATTTTTTGTACCTCATTTTAATTTTTTAGTTTTTTAGTTTTAAATGGCCACAGGGCCGTTTAGAGGGGGGGGGCACAGTGGGAAACTGCCCAGCGGCAAGGGCACTGGGAACAAGATGGGGCCCGCACCGTATCAAACAACTATAGAGATTACATAATATTACAAATCTGAACTTGCACACATTTTTTTAATTATTATTCACAAGTTAACTGGAAAAATGTTTCCCAGAATTGTTGAGAGAACATTTTCACCCAAGACATAGAACCATTGGTAAAAGAATCCCTGCATAAGAACCATTACTAAAAGAATCCCTGCATAGAACATATAACAAGACAAATATTATCTCTTCTTGTTTTGTACTGAGGTGAGTAGAGTACTAATCTAAATCTGTCACTTCATTCATCATTCTTTTTAGAAACAGCCAGGCACTTCCTGTTTTCCTAAGAAATTCAGAAAGAACCCTTCTTTGACCACGGATTGCCATACCCATGCCTTCAGGCCAAAGAGCCTGCGGACTACAACAGGTCTATCTGATACTGGCAGCTAGACCGACTCAATTATCGGACAAACGATGCGACAGTTAGGGCACGGCCCGCGATAATTGGGGTCTCCTAGGGAGTTCCGATTTACTGATTACAGAATAGGCACGAGAAGTACATGCTTCCCTTAGAAAGTTTTGAAGGGGCCCAAAATTGAGAACACAAGGGCCCTGAATTTTGCATGGAATTAACTTAATAAAACTTAAAAAAAACTAATTAACTTAAAAAAGCGCACCGGAAAAAAGCGCACGGAAAAAAGCGCCCCGGAAAAAAGCGTCCCCGGAAAAAAGCATCCCCGGGAAAAAACGTCCCCGGAAAAAATCGTCCCCGGAAAAAAAGCGCACCGAAAAAAAGTGTCCCTTTTTACAAATCACATATTTAAAGAAGTCTGATAATAGTACACATGGTTAATCTTAGAATATAAACACTAGATTGAGACAGTTTTATGAAATTTGAGCGTCCTTGCTCTCTCGGGACTGAGATGGGCGAAGGTGTGTGTGTGTGTGTGGGGGGGGGGGGGGAAGGGGGCTTTAAAAGTTATCTCAAAACCTGTTATTGCCTTAATGAAAAAAAAATTGTAGGATACGAAAAATAAGATAATAAACACTAGGTACTTAAATGACTTTTTTTAATTCAGTCTCCCTTGTTCTTTTGTGGTTGTGGTTAGGGGGAGAGGGCGATAGTCTACGAGCTCTGAATCTATCTCTTACATTATTACTTACCCATCATACGTAGTATAGGGTAAGTCTTGCAATCGTTTTGAAAATCGAAATTTTTTTTTTTTTTTTTTTTTGACGGATTAACACGTTTTAGATAGTGGAGATTCCGAAAAACATATTTTTAGAAAAAAAATTGCCGTCCGTCTGTCTGTCTGTCTGTAAACGCTCTATCTCCCGAACGAATTGAGATAGAGACTTGAAATTTTGTATGTAGTTAGTATGTAAGAATGGGACGAACTCTATTTAATATCAGCAACCTCGATTATCCGGAACTATTTTTTTCGGACTCTCGAAAAATTCGTTCTGATGAAAGGTATATAAAAATTTTCGAATTTTTTTGTTCTAAGGAATGGTCGTAAAAGGCAATAAAATAACACACATTTTGCATATAGAACGAAGTCGATCGGATTATTAGTTGCCGAGATATTTGTAATCGTGTTTTCCACATTCTTCGATTTTTCATGACCCTGTATTTCATTAAAATTTCAATTCAGAGGTATATTTTAATTGAAAATGAGACGCTTAATCCGACGCAGTTAATTGTTAGTTAATAGAGTTATTATTTTTGGAGTTATAAGGATGTTTCTTTTACGCAGTTCGGTACTACTTGAGTAGTTTGGCGTTTTATATAATTTGTCGAAATCGGTAATCAGCAGTTCTTTAATAAAGCATTACTATGTATATTAACAATATTTAAATTTTGTTTATGAATGCATTGTATAAATAGTTTTCACGTGTTTTATTTTCATATACATATCCGTGATGGGTAAGTATTACGGTGGCCCCCAACGACTAGTTTTTTATATTATTTATAATTTGATTATTTATAATTTAAATTATACATAATTAATTTATATATTATATGATTATTATTTTTATTATTATTATCAAATTACATATTAATATTTTATTACATTTTATATTATATATTTATACTTATATAATACATATTAATTAATTATTAATATATTAATATAATACATTAATAGTAAATAATCCTTATATATCCTTATATATATTATAAATGTGAAAGTGTGTCCGAAAATTGGAATGAACTTGGCTTCAAAACGGATGGATTGATGTCTTTGAATCTTTGCATATGTATAGATTATAGGAGTAGAATGAACATAGGCTAATTTTTATTTATTTTATTCAAATATTTTCCTTAATAATTGAAAATTAAATTATTTTTCATACAAAATCAATAGGCATTTTTCAGATAAAATTTAACCATTTTCCTTTCCTGTTGCCAAGAAAATAAAAAATTGGAATAATAATTTTTCAGCGGCAATGGACTTTTAATAAAAAACTTCCACGCGAAAAAATATAATAAAATAATTTAAAAGAAAATAAATATGACGTCATGTTTGAAATAAAAATAAAAGGTGTATTTTTTATAATATATTTAACAAGGGTATTTGTTTAGTTAATGGGAATTTTTGTGTAAAATATGGCAACATAAATTAAAAGTAAAAAGAATGAAAAAGAATTATATTTTTAATAAAATGGTTCACTTATGAAAATGTGACGTCATAGTTGAAATAAAACAGGTACTTTATAGCAGTCGTTAAAAATACAAGGGGTATGAATATCAGTAGCTAATGGAGCGAGATAAATAATGACGTCATATTTAAAATGAATCAGGAATATTTTTTACTTATATTAATTAATAAGTTACATACAAATGAATATTTTTATTCAAAACTCATAATTATCAATGGAAGAAATTTTTTGTGGGGAAAAGGCGGAAAATGAAACTACTGATTAATATATTTTTGACTCGATATTTAACACTTTCGAACAAAGTTGAAAAGTTATTATGATTTCAGTTTGTCTGTCTGTCTGGTCACTTTCTAACTTTCGTAAATATACTCCGATTTCCATGAAATTTTTGGACGTTCTTAACGTTTACCTAGCACGAATACCTATTGAAAATAAAGTTTCTACCATGATTAGTTTATTTACAAAGATTGTCAAAAAATTTCCTTACATTACGGCATTATGGGGAAAATCGTTTTAATTAAATTTAACGATGTTACACTCTGTGAAACATATTCAAATTTACATGCATCTACAAAGTGCACTAAAATATGCTTTTGTAAAGTATGTAGTTAAAAGGAGACTTATTATTCATTTACAGGGTTACACAGAAGAATTTCATTGCATAAGAATAAAAAGAGGAACAATTTCCGACATATTTTAATTATGGTAAACGATTTCATGTATAATCAAATTGATATATGTTGCTGAGGCTTAATGTGTGTTATTTCATGCATAATACGAAGTGCATAGCATTTACAGGGACACACAAACGATTTCAAATATTATATATTCTATTCGAAGTACTGTATATGATGGATGATGACTGTTGCATGGATGAAATGCATTTTGAATTATGATATGTGCTTTTAAGTTTCGCTAAATGTATGCATATTAAATGGCGAGTATAAATGGTAATAGTATAAATAGTTAAATTTAGATATACAGGGTTACACAAAAGATCTCGGAAAGGTTACTGAATATGAGCGTAATTTACTTAAAGGTGGTTTTTAAATAAAACCTGCATTTTTATTTTGAACTGCATTTAGTAAACTAAGAAATGTTTGTAGTATATATATAAAATGATATACAGGGTCCCGCAAAGAACTGGATACAAGGTTGTCTTCGGATGATAATTTCTGAAAATGTAATTTATGTGGTAATAAGAAATGTTTTTGTTTGAACAAAATTCTAGAAAGATACTTTCGTGTATTAAAGGCACTTGGAAAACTACAGGGCTGAACAAAAGAATTCAAGAATGTTTCTATCTATTAGTATTAATCGTTGAAAGAAAATTTTAACCAGCAAACAAATTAGCAAATAGGGATTATCAGAAGTTTTTTACCTTAAATTCGCGATAAAAAGTTAATTACACACGTTTTTCATCATCGAAATTTTTTGCTTGATTGATCAATTATTTCTTCTTCAAATGTTATGTGAACGAAGTCACGGATAACTGCTAGTCTTTACATATATTATAAATGTGAAAGTGTGTCCGAAAAATTGGAATAAAATTGGCGTCCAAACGGATGGATTAATGTCTTTGAATTTTTCATATAGATAGATTATTGGCCTGAAATGAACATAGGCTAATTTTTATTTATTTTATTCAAATATTTTTCTTAATAATTCAACATTTCATTATTTTTCATACAGAATAAATTGAAAAATTTTCCATAATATTTAATCATCTTTCTTTTTTCGTTGCCAAAAAATAAAAAAAAAAAACGGAATAATTATTTCTTTTCTGTAATTAATTTTCAATTGAAAGATTTTCACGTGATAAAACAAAATGAAATAAATAAATGGACCTTATTCTGTTTGTCGGTTCGAGGTTAAAAACCGCTATTTTACCAAATGTGACGTCAGAGGAATACTGTTTTTCTTCTTATATCACGCAGACTATTATATAAAATTTCTTTTACACTTAGAAGACTTCACAAGAATATAACCTCACATTTTACAAGAATATAAATATTTTAGTAGTTTTTCCAGATATTAATCCGTAATCAAAATGAATCTTTTTCTTTCTTTCGGTTCGAGGCTATAAAATTGAACTTTTTAAAAATTGTGACGTCACAGGAATACTTTCCATTAAGAATTTTAAAAATATCAATGTAACGTCATATCTGAAACAAAGTATAAGTTTTCAAGTTTTCATTTTTAATAACACAATATAATTTTGAGTAAGTGCTAAAAAGAGACGACCGTGACGTCGCATATTAAAAGTAAAATAAATATGCTCTGATGTTGCAATGAAATGAGATTGAATTATGATACCAAAAGTTATTATTTAAAGAAAATTAAGTTTATCGTCTGAGCGTGGTTAATATAAATATTTAATTTTAAAATGAAATAAGTTTTTTTAAAGGTTAAATATTAAATGACTAGAAAATGTTAATAATTTATACATATTGTAAATGACATAATGATCAATGGAAATACTTTTTATCATTCTTAGAAAATAAGAAAAGCTCAACTAATAAAAAAAAATATTTTTGTGTATTAATTCTTAAAATTGTTCAATTCTGAAAATATAAATAAAAATCACTTTAAAAATGCACTTTCGGGCTTAAAATCTAAAGATTTAATGTAATTGTGAGAAAATACATTCCCTCAATCAATATCTCAATTTCGCATAATGTGCTCGAAGTGTACTGGAAACAGGTTTGTAAATGGATATTAATTCCACATTTTTTTAGCTCATAAAAAGTAATAAACTTTTCTACCAAAAATTGAACCGACTTCAAAAACTACTACAAAGTGAAAAATATTTTTTTTACATAATAGTAATAAGAAATTAAATTAAGAGCATAGTATTTACCATGTGTATTATTATATTTATGTACACTAATTTAAATTTTTGGAGTCGGTGCCAGCCAAGCCTTTATTCTTTTAGGAATTGAATTGGATATTTGATTTTAATTTTGAAATTGGCTTGGCTGGCACCGACTCCAAAAAATCAAATTAATGTACATAAATATAATAATACGCATGGTAAATACTATGCTTTTAATTTAATTTCTTATTACTATTATGTAAAAAAATTATTTTTCACTTTGCAGTAGTTTTTGAAGTCGATTCAATTTTTGGTAGAAAAGTTTATTTTTCTCTTTTTAGTTGAAAGTTAACGATTTTTTGAAGTCAGTTAATAAAAATTATAATACGTAAAAAAATATTGTAAATTATGGATGGATGTAAATTTTGTCAGAAATAGGGTTCGAACGCACGCTCTCTTTCCAGCATCAGAGCTTAAATCTGGCTCCTTAAACCGCTGGGTCATCCTGACTGCACTCCAATCGGCGAGTTTATTCAAAGTTCAAAGTCTATGTTATTTTTAATTTGCGAGAAATCACCAATTTTATTAAATTTTGCCTAATTACTAAAAAAGTACTGAACCAATTTCCACGAAATGGAAGTGATACCAATTCGAGAGTAGCCTCTTTTTTTTTAACACAAAACAAAATTAATCGATTGGATAGTTTAGGAGTAATCGGTGAACATACATAGAAAAAAATACATACGTTTCGAATTGATAACTTCCTCTTCCTTTTCTGAAGTCAGTAAATAATAAATATTATAATACGGAAAAAATATTATAAATTATACATGGATGTAAGTTATGACAGGAGTGGGGTTTGAACCCTTGCTTTCTTCCGAGAACATGTGCTTAAGTCTGGAGCCTTAGACCGCTCGGCCACCCTGATAACGCTACAGCCGGCGAGCTTATTCAAAGTCCATGTTACTTTTAATTTGCGAGAAATCACAAATTTTGTTAAATTTTGCCTAATTACTAAAAAAGTACTGAACCAATTTCAATGAAATGGAAGTGGTACCAGTTGGAGAGTAGCCTCTTTTATTAAATACAAAAGCCAAATTAATCGGTTGGATAGTTTCAGAGTAATTGGTGAACATACATAGAAAAAAAATACATACGCGTCGAATTGATAACTTCCTCTTCCTTTTCTGAAGCCAGTTAAAAATAAAAATTGTAACACGGAAAAAAATTGTAAATTTTACATAGATGTAAATGATGTCAGGAGCGGGGTTCGAATCCACGCTCTCTTTCGCAAAACAGAGCTTCAATCTAGCGCCTTAGACCGCTCGTCCATGCTGTCTACAGTCCATTCAGCGAACGTATTCAACACTTTTAATTAGCGAAAAATCACTAATTTTATTAGTTTTTGCTTTATTATTGAAAAAGTACCGAACCATTTTCGATGAAACTGAAGTGGTACCAATTCGAGAGCATCGTCTTTCATTTAACACCAAAACCAAGGTAATCGGTTGCATGGTTTCGGAGTAATCTGTGAGCATACATTAAAAA
This sequence comes from Maratus speculifer, assembly GCA_964019185.1. Lineage (NCBI taxonomy): Eukaryota > Metazoa > Arthropoda > Arachnida > Araneae > Salticidae > Maratus > Maratus speculifer. The sequence goes on along the minus strand of CAXHSM010001437.1, from coordinate 125,876 downwards.
AAATACATACGCGTCGAATTGATAACCTCCTCTCTTTTTTGGAAGTCGGTTAAAAAAATACATACGCGTCGAATTGATAACCTCCTCTCTTTTTTGGAAGTCGGTTAAAAAAATACATACGTGTCGAATTGATAACCTCCTCTCCTTTTTGGAAGTCGGTTAAAAATATGTTGTCACTTTTAAGAATATTTTTTATAATAAATTTCTATAAATATTTATGGTATGCAAAGCATATATGTATAAATTATACAAAAATGCCACCTAAAACACAGTTTTGTAGTAGATTTATTCTAATACTGTTTTTTTTCGTTTTACGGAAACTACCCCCTTTTCGACACTTTCTAACATGGTCTAAAAGTGTTTACGACTTCCACCTGTCTGTATACCGGATGCCGAGTGCCGGTAGGTCTCGGCAATATATAATACCGGGGGTCTGCCGTCTGTTTGTCCGTGTTTCAACTTGAGTAAATATAGTGGGATTCATACGAAAATAACATACGTTATTGAGATTTGCTATAGCATGTGCGGCATTGAAAATGAACCAGGTAGCAATTATAGCTGAATCACAGGAGCACTCAAAAGGAGACTTTACATTATGGTCTAAGGCGAAAAAATCATTTGTGGTTTATTTTGATAATGTTACATAATTTTAAATGTAATGAAATTTACATGCATTTTTAAGGTTCACAAGAACATGGTTACTATCGAATATGTTAAGTGTAGTACTTATAGTGTGCGTACAGGGAGCTCAGAAGTATTTCAATATATCATAGTCTGTGAAGAAAAACCATTTGCAGCGTATTTTAATAATGTTATTTTATTAAGGTTATTTTAATAATATTGAAATTGATATGAGTTTCTGAAGTGCACTAAAAGAGGATTTCTGTAGAAAATGGGGTGAAAAGATTTAACATTCATTTACAAGATCACGGAAAAATGTTCGGTAATATAATAGTCTACGGGAAAAAATATTCCTAGCGTATTTTAATTGCGTTGCACTATTTCAAACGTGATGAAATTAATATACTGAGATAATCAATACAATGATAAATACTGAAATTTACTACAATATGCTTGCAGTTAAGTATGATTTGCATCACATTTGTTGTTTATTTACAGAGACGCATAAAAGATTTTGGACCTGCGTCCAGATCTCAAATATTCTATCCAAAGTATGGTCTATTAGAAAAGATTGTTGAAGAGCTTTTTTAGTTATCGTATGTATTTTAAGGGAAAATAATACATCCTGAAGTTCAGCTACATTTGGTATAACAAAGAGATGTTTGTAGAATTTAAATAAATCATGTATCGGACTATACAATAAACTGGATATATGGTTACTTGTGCTATAGCGATTCCCGCAAATATGAATTCAATAGTTTGTATCGGATTTTTTGCTTGAATAATTTAAGCTAAATATGCGGTCGTATAAACATTTGCACGTAACATATAGAACTGTAAAAAATAATTCAAGTAAGTTTCTGTCTATTATTAGAAATTGCTAAAGGTGAATTTGAATCTTCGTTATACTTTTTCTAACTAAGCAAAATTTTAACATTGTATTTAGAATGTTTACAAACACATAGATCATATACCCAGCTGCAGAAAAGAATGGGCCAGCGAAGTTTTGTATTATGGAAACGTTGGATATTTTTTATTACCTAGGTTTAACACATGATTTTTCTTTCTTTGATGTGGAATTCTGAAATGCACTACAACATGATTTCTGTACAATTGGGGTGCATTACAGTTGTTCTACAGTATAAGTGGTTGCAATTTCATTTTCGCGATTGTTCATATTATCTAACACATTTCCCTTTTATTTGACTGAGTTCTTTAAGTCCCCTATAAAAAAAAACTACTGCATAGCTTCCTATAATATATGTGTTATATATATTTTAAATTATTGTTAATGAAACGTTTTGTTTAATTAAAGCGTTTGTCTTTTTTTAATGCTACGTGAACGACGTCACGGGTAACAGCTAGTATATTATAAATGTGAAAGTGTGTCCGAAAAATTGGAATGAACTTGGCTTCAAAACGGATGGGTTAATGTCTTTGAATCTTTGCATATGTATAGATTATAGGAGTGGAATGAACATAGGCTAATTTTTATTCATTTTATTTAAATATTTTCCTTAATAATTCAAAATTTAATTATTTTTCATACAAAATCAATAGGCATTTTTCAGATAAAATTTAACCATTTTCCTTTCATGTTGCCAAGAAAATAAAAAAAAAATGGAATAATAATTTTTCAGCGGCAATGAATTTTTAATAAAAAACTTCCATGTGAAAAACTATAATAAAATAATTTAAAAGAAAATAAATATGACGTCATGTTTGAAATAAAAATAAAAGGTGCATTTTTTATAATATATTTAACAAGGATATTTGTTTAGTTAATGGGAATTTTTGTGTAAAATATGGCGACATAAATTAAAAATAAAAAGAATGAAAAAGAATTATATTTGTAATAAAATGGTTCACTTATGAAAATGTGACGTCATAGTTGAAATAAAACAGGTACTTTATAGCAGTCGTTAAAAATACAGGGGGTATGAATATCAGTAGCTAATGAAGCGAGATAAATAATGACGTCATATTTAAAATGAATCAGAAATATTTTTGACTTATATTAATTAATAAGTTATAAGTTACATACAAATGAATAATTTTATTCAAAACTCATAATTATCAATGGAAGAATTTTTTTGTGGGGAAAAGGCGGAAAATAAAACTACTGATTAATACATTTTTGGCTCGATTTTTTAACACTTTCGAACAAAGTTGAAAAGTTATTATGCTTTCGGTTTGTCTGTCTGTCTGGTCGCTTTCTAACTTTCGTAAATATACTCCGATTTCCATGAAATTTTTGGACGTTCTTAACGTTTACCTAGCACGAATACCTATTGAAAATAAAGTTTCTACCATGATTAGTTTATTTACAGGGATTCTCAAAAAATTTCCATACATTACGGCATTATGGGGAAAATCGTTTTAATTAAATTTAATGATGTTACATTTACAAAGTGCATTTACAAAGGGCACTAAAATATGCATTTTGTAAAGTATGTAGTGAAAAGGACACTTATTATTCATTTACAGGGTTACACAGAAGAATTCCATAGCATAAGAATAAAGGGAGGAATAGTTTCCGACATATTTTAATTATGGTAAAAGATTTCACGTATAATCAAATTGATATACGTTGCGGAGGCTTAATGTGAGTTATTTCATGAATAATACGAAGTGCATAGCATTTACAGGGACACACAAAAGATTTCAAATATTATATTTTCTATTCGAAGTCTGTATATGATGGATGATGACTGTTGCATGGATGAAATGCATTTTGAATTATGATATGTGCTTTTAAGTTTCGCTAAATGTATGCATATTAAATGGAGAGTATAAATGGTAATAGTATAAATAGTTAAATTTAGATATACATGGTTACACAAAAGATCTCGGAAAGGTTACTGAATATTTGCGTAAATTACTTAAAGGTGGTTTTTAAATAAAATATGCATTTTTATTTTGAACTGCATTTAGTAAACTAAGAAATGTTTGTAGTATATATATAAAATGATATACAGGGTCCCGCAAAGAACTGGATACAAGGTTGTCTTCGGATGATAATTTCTGAAAATGTAATTTAGGTAGTAATAAGAAATATTTTTGTTTGAACTAAATTTTAGAAAGACACTTTCGTGTATTAAAGGAACTTGGAAAACTACAGAGCTGAACAGAAGAATTCAAGAATGTTTCTATCTATTAGTATTAATCGCTGAAAGGAAAATTTTAACCAGCAAACAAATTAGCAAATAGGGATTATCAGAAGTTTTTTACCATAAATTTGCGATAAAAAGTTAATTACGCATGCTTTTCATCATCGAAATTTTTTTCTTGATTGATCAATTATTTCTTCTTTAAATGTGAACGAAGTCACGGGTAACTGCTAGTTAATAATATAATTAATAAATTAATAATAATAATAATAATAAATAATAATAAATAATAAATAATTTATAATAAATAAATAATAAATTAATAATACATAATTATAAATTAAATATAAAATTAAATAAAAAAAAATTAAAAAAATGTAGAAATAAATATTATTAAATATTAAAAATTATTAACAAAAATTTATTTAAAAATGATAATAATTAAAGTAATTAATAATAATAAATAAAAATGATAAAATTTTATTAACTCATATCAATTCATATATATATTTTTCATTCAGCCACCCTTGTTCTTCTGTGGGGGCGGGGGGGGGGTGAGCCTACAAACTCCAAATCTATCACTGCTTTAGATGATAATTTTTTTTTTTTTTTTCAGAATGTTTTCTAGGATTTAGGGGGAAAAGTGACTGGAAAAACAAGAGCGTAAAAAGTGACAAAGAATTGATAAATATTGAACTTGTGGATAAATAAATGATAAAAACTAAAGTGGCAACAAATGTCTCATTTATATCATTCTCGTAGGACAGCGGTTCCCAACTTTTGATACGCGTGCGCTTGGGGATACGTAGCGAGATTGCTGGAGGTATATGACAATAGTATCAGTAATGACGGATGATAAAGTATCATTTTTTAAATAAATTCTTGTTAATGTGTAGGTTTTTTAATATTTAATTTTATATATTTATACACTTATTTTTATTATGTCCTATAAGTTAATAAAATATTATCATTTTTAAAATTAATTCTTGTTGATGAAACTAGATTTTTAATATTTAATTTTATTTATTAATACATTTATTTTTATTGATTTACTATGGATTTAATAAAATATTATCATTTTTAAATAAACTTTTGTTAATAAGTGTAATTTTTAATATTTAATTACATTTATTTTTAATTTTATATTTAATTTTATATTTAATTTATATTTATGTATTATTAATTTATTATTTATTATAAATTATTTATTATGTATTATTATTATATTATATTAATATATTTATTATTATATATTATGTTATATATTATATAAATATAAATATATAAATGTAATATAAAATATAATAAAATATTAATATGTAATTTTATAATAAAAATAATCAAATTATGAATAATATTAAAAAAATAAATATCAGAGATATATTCAAAAGTTTGTAGACACCCTCTCCCCTCCCTCCCCCCCCACTCCACAGGAGAACAAGGGAGACTGAATTAAAAAGAATCATTTAAGTACCTAGTGTTTATTGTCTAATTCTTCGTACCTTACAATTTTTTTTTTTTTTTTCATTAAAGCAATGACAGGTTTTGAGAGAACTTTTAAAGCCAACCCCTCCCCCCCTCCCGCCCATCTGAGTCTCGATAGAGCAAAAACTTAAATTTCATAAAACCGTCTTAATCTAGTATTTATATTCTAAGATTAACCATGTGCACTATTATCAGACTTATGTAAATATGTGATTTGTAAAAAGGGACGCTTTTTTCTGGGGACGCTTTTTTCCGGGGCGCTTTTTTCCGTGTGCTTTTTTCCGGTGCGCTTTTTTCCGTGATTCTCCCATAGCATCAGAGCTTAATCGGGCCCTGCCTTTTTACAGGGAAATACTGTTTTAAAATACTATTTCCTCTGTACAAAATAAAATTTTCCCCATGATTTGTTTTTAAATATTTCTTTTGAGAATTTCTGAAAGTCGGAGTTGGTATAATTTTCGGAGAGTGTGTAGTTTTGACAATCTCGAAAATAATCATTCACACAAAAAATCTCAAATTATCTTATGAAATTGGTTCACTAATTTATTAATGGTTTTGATAATCTTCGATTAATTCTTTATCTACGGACGGTACTTATAAGTCCATTAAAATTATTCATTATAAAATTCTTTTAATACGTCAATTAGTTGTAATACTGTTTAGAATGAGTTACAGATACATTACTTTATTTTGTTCCAAAAGCATTATTAGTTACACAAAACAAATATATTTTTAAAAGTATAATTTCTTTTCCCTTTGTATCTTTTCAGCTTTATTGGCGCTGAGGGAGGGGGATGGGGATTTTTCAATTCGGAAATACAGTCGGCTCTCGTTAATTCAAAATCGGATAAATCGAATCTTCACTTAATTCGAACTAAACGTTAAGTTCCGAAATTTTCAATCGCAGAATAATGTTAAAATTTTCAGTTAATTTGAACTAATTTTCTCTTGACATCGTTTAATTCAAACTAACGGGAACTCCAATTTTTCATTTTTCCTTTTTTTTAAACTCCAGATCCTTGAAATAACTTGATTTCTTTCATTTTAGTAAAAATTGTTCTGAATTAGTATACACATATTCCCATCCATTTGATATCCGCTTTCTAATTATCCGTATGCAGACCCTGACTATCGCACGGGCACTCGAGTTTTATGCCCTGGGAACGAAATTTCTGTGGAACACAAAACATTTTCTATTTCATCTAAATTTATATCATAAAAATCATAATTGCGGAAAGAAAAGTGATTCGGTAAAATGACAAAAGTATACCTCAATTTATGTTTAAAAGCACGTTTCAATAAATAGTAGAATTTCTTTCTTAATTTTTATTTATGGAGCTGTTTTTCAATTTTCCAGGAAACTTTTTTTCGGATAAGTGTATAATGTGTGAAAAAACTACTATCAGTAAATTAACTAATCTATGCGGGCACGAAAATTTGAAAGTGCCCTGGACATAGAAACTTGTTAGTCGGGCCTGTCCGTATGTCTGTAAATCACACATCCACCTCTTCTTCCATTGCGATTGTTCCTAATTCCTTAATTGGTTTATGTATTTATATATTTTAATTTAATATTAAGTCACATTCTAACTTGAACAGCTGAAATGATTTAGAAAATACTATAATTCCTTTGTAAAAGAACTCTTTTAATTATGTTTTTCTGTCATACTTACCATAATTCGAACATTTCATGTGGTCCCAGTAAGTTCGAATTAACGAGAGCCGACTGTATTTCTACATTTATATTCTAAGAACACAATATTTGTACATTTTATAATTCTACAAAATACTAAGAAAACAATTTAAAATAAAAGATTTGAGTGGGTTATAAATATTGCACAAAATCCCTGTAAATTCAAATTTAATTAATCCTTCTAAATAATTCAATCCTTCTAAAATCCTTCAAAAATTTATAAAATGATTAATAAGGAAAGCGTCTTTTCAATATGGGCGTATATCCAAAAATTGGACCAAAACCGTTAATTCAGTATGAAAAACCCATTTACCTAAATTAACCCCTTGAGCTCTGCTGGTAGAATTTTCTACCACATAATTTTAATTACAAAATGTCACCTTGACACCAGAAAATTTGACCACATTTACTTCAAAAAGGTTTAATGCATTTTTCCGTGATTATCGTTAACCAGTTTTTTCTTTGCAAAATACTGGTACCAATGTAACATTTGGAATTTTGAAGAAATTTACACCCCAGAGCTCAAAGGGTTAAGAGCCTCCGTCTGATCAATGAATCCCCAAAATCAATTCCTTGTCACTTTTTTCCTGTAACTTTTTTTCCGTAAACTTTTTTCCGTGTCACTTTTCTCCGCTTTTATAGTTTATGTCACTTTTTTCTGTTTACCTACCAGATGGGGGAAATGGTATCCAGTCCAGATGCAGTAAGTAGCTGCCACTTGTTTCGTCGGTCACTTCGTGATAATTTAAAAGCAATGATCTTATACAGGATGAATGGATATATGTTTATAATAATTGATTTATACTTGAAATGATATAATCACATGCAGAATTTTAAATTTAATTATAGCGAATTGTTAAATGACTAATTTTATAATTCATATTATTAATGAAATAAGGTCAGGCAAAGTTAGTTTTAACGAGAAACAACATCATCACTGAATTGAATCGTGTTTAAAACAGCCATCACTTTAAAATAATCTAAAAATTCGTCGGAAAACAATTGATAAAACTAAATTACAAATACAATCAGTTACAAAAAATCAAACCTGTGGAATTAATATATTAAAGTGTTTTTTAAATATAATAATAAGTTTCTGCATTATGAAATTAATAATTTTAGGAATATATAATTATATTCGATTTATATTTATATCTATTCTAAGGAAACTTTAAATGTTGTTTAGAAAGCTAATATTTGCTTTTCACTGAAATACTGCGTAATCAAAGTTGCGTTCTCTTTAAATTATTTCTGAATGGAAAAATACAATTTAAATCAATGTCCAATGCATATTTTTATTTTGTTTGATTCTGTCAAGTTATCGGTTGTTTGAAAGTTGTTTTAACTCTAATTAATACATTTTACTCATCATATCGATTTTAAACGGAATCAAGAATAATTTTACTTATGGCATTTTCTAAAATATGTTCAATAATGTCAAAACAGCAATGAGAATCCAAGAAAATAATGCGCATGTGCTATCCATCAGTTTTCTTTATTAATAAATAAATCAAGTTATTATTATTTTTTAATGAATTGAAGAATGCTATCTATATTTTACATTAATCATAACAACAACCTAAGACTAAATCTTATTTAATGGAGAAAAGTTCAGTTTTAAGTAGGCTTTCTTATCCCTTTATGTCCCGACGTCACTTTTAAGCACCTTTGAAATAATTTGTTTTAAAATGCATGTAATACTCGATTATAGTAGTAATACATTTTAGAATGCATTCTAAATACTACTTTACTTCATCTTATCTCAAGAGCATAATTGGTTGAACAAACAAAAATATTTTTAAAAGGACGATTTCTTTTTCATATGCATTTCTCAGCTTTCTTAGCGTTGAAAGATTGTGGGTGGAAATTTTCAATTAAGTATCATTTCTATAATTCTAGAGTAAGACCATTATGTTTGTACATTTTGTAATTCAATAAAAATCTAAAAAAGTATTTAAAATAAAAACTTTGAGTGCAGTTATAAATATTGCATAAAATTTCTATAAACACAAATTTAATTAATTAATTTTAACTGTCAAAACTCTTAAATTTTATTAAGAGGAACTTCAGTCATAAGAAAAGACCCGCTAGCTTATGCTAATCCAATGGAAAAGATTTATAAAGATAACTCGATTGAATTTCAATATTTTTAATATTTTTTCTTAGATGATCTGTATGCAGGCCGTTTCTTACTTTTTCGATTTTGATTATATGTTTTTTTCTCATGAATATGCTTTCACTTTCGAAACCGGTTCCGAAAATAAAAGTGTTTTTACTAAAATTATCTGTAAATAAAATCGAAAAAATCTCTAATATTCAATGAAAAAAAATCATTTAAAAACTTGTACATTCAAACGAGATATTTTTTTTCCACAGGATTAGTATTATCGAACGGGCCTTTTCGCTTGACTGAAGTAGCCTCTTAATTAATTGTGTACATCTTCTTATGTAGATTCAAAAATTCAGAAAAAATGCTTCAGAAGATGAAATTTTCATGAATTCATAATTTGGGAAATACAGGGTTCGGAGGTACACCGCTCTTAATCATTTTCCGGTGATCACGAATATTTTCCATTTAGGAAAACTTCATTTTAAAGAGGTTTCGATTTAATCGGGTTCCTTTATAGACAGATCCATTTTATCAGTTTTTAAAGTATTTAGTTTGTTTAATAACTGCATTAATAATTACTAAAAGATGTTAGCACCCCCCCCCCCCCCAAAAAAAAAAAAAAATTTCGGAGTCCACCCCTGACATGATTCGCTGGTTGGCACATGATTCGCGCCCTGCTCTGAAATTACAGATTTTTTTTCTTTTACGCAGATTTATTAATAAAATAGGTTCATACAGAAAATTAATTTTTAAAAATGTCGATAAAGTGCGTTTTGAAGTTTCCGTCCTCATATATATTATATAATTTTAGAGTTACATTTTAAGTGTCGTCTACAAATTTCAAGATAAATAAACCGTATGATTATTAGCGGAAACAATAAAAACTATACGCAGAAAGGATATATATCCAGGATTCTTAGGTTCTCGATGAACCTAAAAAATATTCTAGCACTCCATGTATGTCCCCTCTACTGTGATATCAAAATGACGTACGGGGGCAGATTTACTGGGGGTAGTTATCAGGCTCTCGTAGAAAATGAAATGCTGCAGCACTGGATATCTGCCCCCATCTAATGCAGAGGTCAAAATGGCGGATGGGGGCAGGTATACTGGGGGTAGATATCAGGCTCTCGTAGAAAGTGAAATGCTTCAGTACTGGATATCTACCCCCATCTAATGCAGAGATCAAAATGGCGGACGGGGGAAGATATACTGGGGGTAGATATCAGGCTCTAGTAGAAAGTGAAATTCTGCAGCACTGGATATCTACCCCCTTCTAATGCAGAGCTCAAAATGGCGGACGGGGGCAGATTTCATGGGGGAAGATATCAGGCCCTCATAGAAAGTGAAATGCTGCAGCGTTGGATATCTACCCCCTTCTAATGTCAAGGTCAAAATGGCGGACGGGGGCAGATATACTGGGGGCAGATTTCAGCATTCCCCAAAAAACACCATGTAGGGATAAAAAACCTTCTAAATATACTAAATTAATTCGAACACTAATTGATGCTGCCGCCTCATGGTCTATTAGCATTTAATGAATAAAAAAGTCATGAAAATATGAACATGGAGAAAAATAAATTTAAGGTTATCATTTGCAAAGATAACGTGTTTTAACTTCTGACTTGTGTGAAGTTCAGGCATAATTTTATCAAACAGGTGTATATTAATATACATGGTGCCCGCTCTCAACGGTCGCCAATGGCTAATTCCTAAACCGCTAATTATAGACATAAGTAGTTCAAATTTCAAAAATATTTTAAATTCTGCAAAGAAATATTTTTAAAACAATTTGGTTAATAAAAATAAAAATAAAAAAATGCGGAAGTTAAATTTTTATAAGGTCCCCCAATCCTATTTGTTATAATTACACTGGCAAGTAAGATCTAAAAAAAAAAGATTCCCTTTATTCTACGATTAAAATTGACCGAGTAATAGCTGTTTGAAGTTGGAGCATATTTTTTTCTGTTAATTAGGTGTCATTCACAAATTTAGTAAAAACGTAGTTTCGTCAAATATATTTAAAGAATAGTTGAGAGTAAAATTAACACTGCAATATAAATTTGAAATCTTTAATAATTCTGACATATTAATATACAATACGCAATTTTTAATAAACATATAAGGGGAAAAAACAGAATTTTTGTTGAATAAAATAATGAAAATTAACAGCCTCAATTCCTTACGAAATGATGAATATTTTAAAATATTATTACTTACCCATCATACGTAGTATAGGGAAAGTCTTGCAATCGTTTTGAAAATCGAAAAAAAATTTTTGACGGATTTACACATTTTAGATAGTGGAGATTCCAAAAAACATATTTTTAGAAAAAAAATTTTGCCGTCCGTCTGTCTGTCTGTCAGTCTGTCTGTCTGTAAACGCTCTATCTCCCGAACAAATTGAGATAGAGACTTGAAATTTTGTATGTAGTTAGTATGTAAGAATGGGACGAACCCTATTTAATATCAGCAACCTCGATTATCCGGAACTATTTTTTTCGGACTCTTGAAAAGTTCGTTCTGATGAAAGATGTATATAAATTTTCGAATTTTTTTGTTCTAAGGAGTGGACATAAAAGGCAATAAAATAACACACATTTTGCATATAAAACGAAGTCGATCGGATTATTAGTTGCTGAGATATTTGTAATCTTGTTTTCCACATTCTTCGATTTTTCATGACCCTGTATTTCATTCAAATTTCAATTCAGAAGTATATTTTAATTGGAAATGAGACGCTTAATCCGACGCAGTTAACTGTTAGTTAATAGAATTATTATTTTTGGAGTTATAAGGATGTTTCTTTTACGCAGTTCGGTACTACTTGAGTAGTTTGGCGTTTTATATAATTTGTGGAAATTGGTACATCAGCAGTTCTTTAATATAGCATTACTATGTATATTAACAATATTTAAATTTTGTTTATAAATTGCAATGCATTGTATAAATAGTTCCACATGTTTTATTTTCATATACATATCCATGATGGGTAAGTATTACGGTGGCCCCCAACGACTAGTTTCACTAGCAATCATAAATCATTATATCATAAAATTTAAACATGAATTTTTATTAAAACTAGTTGGATGTGTCAATCCCGAAACTTTCTTCTATCTCATAAATACATTTTAATATATATATATATATATATATATATATATATATATATATATATATATATATATATATATATATATATATATATATATATATATATAAAGTGGTGACTTCAAAGTTACCCACTATCAAATTTCCTCGAACATCTGACCTAGCCTAATGAGATTCTGGTATCCGAAAAGCCTAAAACGCAAAATTTAATTAACCCATTAATGCCCAGCGTCCTCTTTTGAGGACGGTTACAAAAACAGCAACAAAACTGTTTTCCCACCAGTAAAGAGGAAGATAAATATATACCTTATATCAAGAGGCAGAATCCTCGATAAATTTAAATAAAAGTTAATTTGTTTTTAAAAGTGGTGGGAAATACAAAATCTAAATTTTAGCGAAGAAAATAATTCGGGCGTTAATGGGTTAATATTCTGAGAAAATGAGCTTAGTAGTGCCTCATGTTGGATTATTTATACTAAAACCTAATAAGCATCTATTGATGTCAAGACCTAACAGAATCTGAAATTTGATGGAATTTCGTCCATTAGTTCTTGAGATATAACAAAAAATTTGCAAAACGTAGCACAGCAACAGAATATCTTGGACAATTTATGCCAAAATGTAAAAAAAGTCTAATTATGTTATGGTGTAAAAGAATCTGAAGTTTGATGAAATTCTGTGCATTAGTTCTTGAGATATAGCTAGTTTAAAAAAAACATGTAAAATATAGCACAGCAGCACGATCAATTGAAGGATTTATAACAAAACGTAATCATCGTGTAATTATGTTATACGTCATTTTGTAACAAAATCTGAAGTTTGATGAAATTCTGTGCGTTGGTTGTTGAGATATAGCTATCGGAAAAATCGTGCAAAATGCAGCATAGCTGCACCACCTGTTGCAAGGTTAATACCAAAATGTAATCAGCGTCTAATTATGTTATATATTCTAGTGTAACAGAATCTAAAATTTGATGAAGTTCTCTGCATTAGTTCTTGAGATATAGCAATCGCAAAAATCGTGCAAAATGTAGCATAGCAGCGCCACCTATAGAGCAGTTCACACCAAAACCTTATCAGCGGCTATGTATCTCAAGGTATCGCGGAATCTCAAGTTTGGTGAAATTCTGTGCATTAGTTCTTGAGATATAGCTCTCATGAAAATCAAGAAAAACGTGGCATAGCAGCGCCACCTGCTGGCCAATTTACACCAAAACTTAATCAGCGTCTATGTATATCAAGGAGTCACAGAATCTGAAGTTTGGTGAAATTCTATCCATTAGTTCTTGAGATATAGCAATCTTGAAAATCATGAAAAACGTAGTACAGCAGCGCCACCTGCTGGCCAATTTTCACCAAAAACCAATAGGCACTAATTCATATCAAGGTCTAACTGAATATAAAATTTTATTAAATTTAGAGCATTAGTTCTTGAGATAGAGCGCCCACAAATTTTTTGTCACATACAGACAGACAGACTCACAGACAGACACACAGACTCACAGACAGACGGACAGACTCACAGACAGACATTTTCTAAAAATAGTCAAAACGTGTTCAGGACCTTCTAAAACGTATAAATCCGTCGAAAACCGGAAGTCGAAAATTTTCATGAATCCAATACTTTCTTCTTGTAAAGATAGAAGAAAGTAAAAATTATAAAACAGTATTAAAGCATTATATAACCGATAAAACTACGATTAATTTAATTAATTAACTGTAATAATCGTATATACTCTATATTGCATATGAAGGGTAATATAATAACCCTTAATATCGATTTATTAAGAGTTAACAGTGTAACCCTTAATAAACTGTTAACAGTATTCTAAATGTGTTAAGAATTTTTCACGGTTCATGTTAACCGCATGATTTTTCGTTCTTGTTACATAAGGTTAAAAAAATATACAGAACGTATACTCAAAGACTTAAATATATTAATATATAAGATTTAAATTTAAAAAAATTTATACTCAAAGACTTAAACTTACTGAAACAAACCACATTTGTTTCTTTCTGAAAGAGTCAATTAATTTTATTGTCCTTTTGAAATACAGCAGAAAAGCCACATTATAGAGCAATGAAAAGCTCTTAAAAGAATCCATTAAAGCGAAATTGGTGAAGTTTTTGTTTTTGTGTGTTTGTGGTTCCTTTTTTCTCCGTTTGTAAACAATAACTCTTTTATATTTATACTACAGGTTTTAAATTCTGTTACGTTTATAGCTGGTTTCTGTTTCGTGGGAAAAAAACTGAACATTTTGAGCGTAAATTTGTTTTAAAGATTTTATTGTATGGTTAGGTTCATTTCAATGTCATGAGGGGTTTTTTTATTATTATTAATATTTATTTTTTTTATTTTTTAAGAGAGAATTGAAGACGATTGCCGACCCAGTGGCGTGGTTCGTAGCGGCAGCTGCTGCCATACCGCGGGTTCCCGGTTCGAATCCGGGTACGGACATGGATGGTGTGTTGTCCCTTTAAAGTATATTAAATATATGTAATGGATTTATGTAATAAAAAGTGTTCTGTATTGTCTCTGTTTCTGTGTATTATGGATCAATCGAGGTGACAGCCATAGTGAGCTATAGACCTCAAAGCACTGTCAATTCAAATTCAAATTCGAAGACGATATTATGGTTTTCAGTATTCTCGTCGGTTTTTGATCAACATTAGCGATTTGGCGAATAAGAAATAAAAGACAGCTGCCAAAAGAAAAAAAAGGTTCGCAAAATAGATTTGGTGTGAAACACTGAAAAATCTATCTTTAACCTTTTTATTTTTTTTATTTTTTTTTTTTTATTTTTTTTTTTTTCAGTGTGCTCTAAAATACCATAATGTTTTTGTCATTGCTTCGAAAATGGAAATTCTATTATACGCTACAAAATCTATTAAAAATAAGTACATTCTAAGTATCTCCAAAATGTCTAAATGTTTCAAGCATTCTTTAGAGGTAAATTACTATGAGATTTTGACTATAACCGATTAAAAGAATTGATGATTGACCAATGATACTTTGCAGAAACTGTAAATGGCAGATTCAATGCCACATGTCAGCAAAACCTTTTTCGATATGACAATTTATGCGAGTAATTTTGGTTGTAATTAAACTAAATACTTGCCGTACAATCCAACTAAACTGAATTTGTTCTGAGTCAGTATCTCTATCAATAATAATGTAAATGGCACGGTTCGATTGATGAAAAGTGACACCAATCGTACAGTAACGTGGATACGAATCTCAACTGTAACCACATAAAAAATGAGCGCTCGTAATTTGGCGAATCTGATTGTTCCTTTACTCGCCAATGAAGCAGTTTATCGTGATTTGATGCAATGGCGAGCTCCAGCGAGAACCCTGCTTATTATACAACATCTATATTTGATAATAAGACTAGTAGTAAGACATAAAAATATACATCGTGCAATTTTCTTTTATTTACATTAATAACATAATTTAAATGATCAATAAACTACCACTGTGATATAATTACTTTTATCTATTTGAGGGACTCACAATCACAATAGACAGGTCCAACTTAAAGTCCAATCTATATTATAAAGGCCAAACGTATCTGTGCGTAACGCATACGTCATTTTGCGAATGGCAACATGAAATTTAAAATGAAATTTCGGTTTTGGAATTTTTTTTTAATTTCTAAACATCCCACATTTTCAATTTTTACATCATCGTACAGGGAAAAAATGCGCTTTTAAATGCAATTTGTTTGAAAACTATACCTTAATTTATTTTTGAGATATTAATTTTTTAGTAGTTTTTAGTAGAGTTTTTCTAATTGTGGCAACAGAAGAACTCCATTTCTATTAAAATCAATAGGGGGAAAAGCCAAAAAAAAGCAGATTACTGTATTTTTATGTTGCTTTTCATTAACCTTTGCCTTTTCACATTTCGGATTTAGATTTCACGAGGGGAAAATTCTATGATTAAGTCAAAGTGGAATAAATTTTGCAATTTTTTTTATTTTGGAATACCAAACATAAGAGCCTTAATTAATAACTTCGTCATAATAATATATCTTTATTATATTTTACTGCTTACATTACGATTAAAGTTTAAATTTAATAATTTGGACAACTGAGTTTCATAGAAATATTATTTTGTTAACTTTAATTTAAAATAATATGTATATGACAGTTTGAAAAACCAATAGAAAATGCATTTTTTACTGTAACTAACTTTGTAGGTTTATCATAAGTCAATGAAACAGTTCCTTCATAAACATTTTCTTTCGTCGAATTTCGACGGGTTCCACCTCGTACCAATAATAACCAAGTCCGTTTAAAAAGTACATAAAATGTTTTATCTCTTTCCCCGGTAAACCAAATCTGTAAACAAATTGACATACAGTAGGCTCCCTCAAATCCACAACCCTAAAACCAGCACATAATTTATAGATGTAAACAATGAAACATTCAGTTCAGATATGGGGATAAAATTTGACTTTTTTAGTTTTATACCAATTCCATATTTATTTTATCTTGTAATTTTCTTAATATTATTGAGGTCATGTTTTCAAATGAGGAAGAATAAATTTATTTCTGAAAAAATTCAAAATATTGCTGATATCATTAGTAATCACAATCTTCTTACCAAATATATTTATATATTAATGAAGCTTTTTTAGTTATTAAGTCTAGTTAAACCTGAATAAAACTTCCTTATTTTATAGTTTTGATGTGAATTAGTAATGTACCTTTATGAGATAAGTTCCATTGCGTAATTTAGGAAAAATACCTTTCATCTTTATAATAAGTATTTAATTATGTATTACTAATTATTAATTTGACCTTTGCTTTTAATATTTTAATCATTTTTAGAAATATTTAAATTTTGATTATTTTACGTTATTACTTATTTTATTACATTGTAAGCATTCATTATTGTTTCAATTGCATTATTAATTACACTCAAATTACTCTTTAAAAAATATAAACAAAGCAGTGACCTGAAATCTGCAAAATTCTAAAATCCGCACAACCTCTGGTCCCAAGCTGTGTGGATTTGAGTAAGTCTACTGTATATGAGAAAGCATGTGAAATTAGGCTTGGTTCATTGTGGGAGTGGTGAATAAAACGTATTTTATGTATTTCCTAAACAAAGTATCTCTTTTTTTTTTTAAGTAGATTTGGTCTACTATGGTTGTGAGTTTCTAATTTATTACAGAACTAACTGAGCCGCCCGACGTTGTCCGACCATGTAATAATATTCTTAAATGGACCTGAAATTTGTACTGAAATCTCATATTTTTATGACCCAATCTCTCTATAAAAAGACCCAATACTCTATACCAGGGCTGTCCAACGCGGCGCCCGCGGGCGCCATGGCGCCCTTTGCAGATTTTTTTGGCGCCCTTTTGAAGATTCCTGTTATCATACTTTTTAGCAGTAAAATTCCTTATAAAGAATTTTTTCTTAAAAATCATTCTTATTTTCATGAGAGAGATTTCCAAAACCTGCGAAAATATATTAAGCCAGAAACATACTTTGAAAATTTAATCATGCATATTTTGAGGATTTCTTGTTATTGTTTAATGTTTATAAAGTGTAATTAAGATGGTTAAATTTTATAATATTCGGAAATAGCTATTTTTAATATTTAAGAAGTAACATAAAAATAAACTTTTTTCACTCCCCCAGCCCGCCCGCCCCTTTAAAGACAAATTTGCATGTTCATTAAATTTCAGCTTTTTTTTTATGTTGCTGTTGTCACAGTGAATTTGCTGTTTTATACGAGGGATAAAGAAGCTCAATTTTTCCTTCTTGATTTTTTGAAATTTTAGCCTTTTTTCAGTTTACTTAGAAAAATTATTAAAACATTGCAAAATGATTTCCATCTATAAAAGCACTTCCAGACTATCTCCCTGGAACTAGCTATATGAATTGGTCGCTATCATACTTGTTTTTCTTATCGTACATAACAAGTGAATTAATTTTATTTTTATAAAACTAATTCATGCTTTCAAAATGAGTCAAAACGTACTTTAGCTTCTAAAAGAAACCTACAATATCTTTGATCTCCATGTTTATTTATTTTTATTTTTTGTTATTATTTTTATTATAGGCATGTTTAAAATGTTTGGTACCTTACGTTAAGAACATTTTTGTGTAGGACCTTACGTACAAAAATGTATAATTTGAAATTTAATACATGCAATTTCAAAACCACGGGTGCCTTTTGTCTACTGCCTTAAGATTCATTCCCACATCATTAAGATGTGCAAGTGCATGCATACCAGTAAAACTATGCAATAATACTGCCGCATGTTTTCAGTCTTATGAAAAATGGCGCCCTTCATTGAATAGCAAAAGCTGAGGTGCGCCCCTGCTTACGAAAAGGTTGGACAGCCCTGCTCTATACTGTATATTCATGGTGAGCTTTATTCCCACACGTTATTTCAAACATCAGCCGTTTCGCCATTTCGCCCTGGATTCCACTTTCGCCGAATGTCAATCATTCTGTCATCCTATCAATTAAGTGCTTCCGTTAGAAAAATGCCTAAATAGTTTGTTACTTTAAACCCGAAAACGATTAGGAGGGGAAAATACAAGGGGTCATACTGGAGTTGCATATTGCCAACGCTCAGTTCTTGATCCCTGGTCATTAAGAGGGAAGATTCGACAAAACCTGTTCAGTGTTTATCCAATCCAACCGCACCAATTACAAGGATTTATTAGTAAATGAAAAATAGGTATTTTTAAGTAATTTTTAAAGACATTTAGGAAATCTCTTAAAATATAGCACTTGAATCCAATACATGTAATCCTTGTAAAATTAAATATTAATTATTAAGTTACCTCTGTTTATATGTAAAGAAAAGATGCATTTTACTTCGTTATCATATGAGGAATTTAAAACTTAATTGTTCCTGAGTTTGTGAAAAGTTTACTGCAGTTATTTCTTAATTCACTTTCAGTGCCCTTTTCCTGGAAAGAAATACATTAACCTTATAATCAATGATTAGTTCAACCTTAAAAAATGTTGCATTGAATGAAATCTATGTCAAACTACTTATTTGTACAAATTATTTTCGAAATTCTTAGTTTTCAGGCATAATTAATTTACTTATTCAAAATTAAATGGTAATAATAATAATAATTAAATACGAAGAAGAGATTACACCTTCAAGAGTAACAAAGTACATGTGCTACTTTTTCTGTTTCTTATATTTTTATATTATTTTCATCAAGTTTAACAATTATAAAATGTTTAAATTTTCTGTACTGTTTACTTATTTGGGTAAAACCAATTTTCTTTGTGCTTTTTCAAAAAAAAAAAAAAAAAAAAAAAAAAAAAAAAAAAAAAAGTCTTTTTTTAGGATTTAGATTTTACTAAATAACAATAATATTGCTTAAATATGTGTTATTTTATATAAGTACTAATGTTTTTAATTTTAATGCTTGTATTTTATATGCTTCGTCTAAAATACAAGTTAGAAATTAGTATAGTTTTCAGATAATTAAAACAAAATTATTAACAATCGTCTTTGCTAAATTAATGTCTTTATCACGCATACTTACAATTTTTAAATCGGAGAACTATATATAAAAAAATGTTTAATGTTAAAGTCGGTCAGAAAAGGTCCATTAAAGTTTTTAAGAACAAAACTATGCATATGAATTATATATATACGCATCTCAAGCAAACGGTGTGTAAAGTGCGCTTATTATTCTTTTAATTTTATATATATATATATATATATATATATATATATATATATATATATATATATATATATATATATATATATAAGACCATTAAAAGTAGACAATATTCACCAATTAAATTTATTAATAAACCAAACCGAAACATGAGAAAAATTTAAATAAATAAATAAAATGAAATATATACTATATATATATATATAAGGTACCCTGGGGTAATAATGCCAGGCGGGGTAATAACGCCACGTGCTTATATTTTGCATAATTATGAAATAATCAGGTAAATGACACCCATGTGCTCTGCGCAGAAGTGTTTTGAGTCATATTAATCGCAAAAAACAGCTTCAAGTTAATTTGTTTCATTTTTAGGTCTTATTGTTTTTACAAACAACTAAAATTAACGCTTGATCTAAAATTTGCGAGATACGTTTTGTGATGTGAAGACTATCTTTTTATCCGGAAATACTTTGTTAATTACATAAATTTGTAGTGCATTTCATGTACTTTTAAAATGTTGTTGAAGATTTTGGATATCTTCTCGTGATAATTTTTAATGTAAAATGTACTGCGCAATAACTATACCGGGGTAATAACGCCAATCCTTGATATTAATACCCCGGTTGATTCCTTACAGTAGCCGAGATACATCCTAAATACTGATTCAAATAAACACAGTTAAAACTGTGCAATGTTTCTCATATTTGTATTTAAACGGTCCTTTTTAAGCAAAAAGAAGCTCACGGTCTGACATTCTTTTGCCTCATCCCCCCTCCCACATCACACCTTTATTTTTCTTACACTTTCACAAAAAATTGAACATTTTCAATAGCTTAGAATGCAATTTGTCAATTTCTAAGTTTGTAGAGTTTGTATTTTTAGAATTGGGCTATCTACATGCAATTATTCCAACGTATTTCATAGTTTTATTTGCATGGCGTTATTACCCATATATGTGGGTAATAACGCCAAATAGCATGGGTCAAGAAAAAATGCCATTACATTTTATGAATACATATCTGTTAAATTATTTTATTTTATATAGATAGTCAATGAGTTGCTGTATCAGATCCTATGTTTGTTTGAAAAATACAATCTAAAACTAAGCCGTGAAAATTGGTAGAACCTTAACGTGGCGTTATTACCCCAGGGTACCTTATTTAGAAAAATTAATTTTTATGTTGATGCCAGTTTGTTAAACAGCACAAAGAATTAAATTTCGTTTGAAATTAAAATATGTATTTACACATGACTATTAAAAACACAAATAAAACTTTAAAATAATATTATAATGATCGATTGCTGTGCTCAGCTAGTGGGAAATGTTTTGACATATTTACAAATTCATTTTTTAACGGAAAGGTGTAAAACTGGACTGCATGACTGTGGAAGCGATTTGTAATCGAACTGTTTTCACTTTTTTGGTAAATAAATTACTTATTGAGTTATAAGCGATTTTGGTCATGTGACAAATACGTTTATCACCCTTCCTGAGTAGGTATTCTTCTTTCGTGTAGAAATTCGGTTCAAAACGCCCACTTTGACAATATTTTCTTTAAAGTCTATTGCATATGCCCTCAAAAAATGAAAAAAAAAAAAAAAAAAAAAAAAAAAAAAAAAAAAAAAACAGTTCGATTACAAATTTCTGAACAACAACGCCTGCTAGTTTCGTGCATTTCCGAATAAAAATAAATGAAAACTTATGTCATAAAAGTTGCCCTTTCGGATTTGAGAACAGCCGAATGGCATCTATTAAGTTCTATGTTTCTTACTTTACTTTTATTCTCCACTTTCAGAACCATCCTGAAAATTTCCAACATTACTTTCAATGGGGAAAAACGCACTGATGTCAAATCAGAATTGTGGGTAAATAAATAATCGTCAATTGTGTCGTATGCCGCTGTATCCACATGACTGTCTGTCTGTTTGATAAATTCACAAAAATCTGTATTTTCATTTTCATCACAGACATATTTCATTAACTGAAATGCAAAAACCAGTCCCTTTGATCATCTCATTTTCAACTGTCCCTTATTCAGAGGTAAATACATTACATGTCCTATACCAAGGGACTGGGACCGGAAGTTTTGTCCCTTAAATAGAGGTGTCCCTTATATGGAGTGTCCCTTATTTAGAGGTTTCACTGTACTATGTTTCTTATTAAACTGTAATAATAATTTCATTTTATGCTAAGAAAAGTACAGGATGGTGAAAATTTTGAGTGTATAGCTTGGAGCAAAATTGAACATCATGTTGGTTTCATGTGTACAAATGAGATGAGGAATTGTTTAAACACTTATTTTAGGTACAGTTTAGTATTTCTGCAAAATTGTGAAAGAGTCTCAAAAATAAATTAAATTTTGAACGAAATTTCATTTGAATTTTCGGAACAGAAATTTATTTAGTGACCTTGGAATTGTTTCCAGGGGGAGAGCTCAAAATATTTTAGGGGGGGGGGGAACTGAGCCGCCCATAGCGCTCCCGTAGCTACGGGCCTGGTTGGTAGTCCCAAATTCGTATTGTTTCGCTTTCTCGTGGCAAATAGAAAGATGAAACCACACACTCCATCTGTAATTCCAAAGTATTTGGGACCTGATGATTCTGCTTTGGTTCTACAAATTCCATTTGTATTCATATTATTCTTTGTTCCTTTCATATTCAGTGTGATATAAGATATTAAATTCAATAGTTAATTTCAAATGGTTAATATTGTTTACTATTAATGGTCTTATATATATATATATATATATATATATATATATTCCAATTTCTTGACCGCTAAAATATATAACCTATACCGTTCTGTTTGCAAACGTGAAGTTTCAGGATAATTCCTCAAGTATTTCGTTAAATATTTAACAAAACGTTTAAAATCCCAATTGACCGATCATCATTGGACATATAGTGTATATACAGCTATACCATACCCTACATTTTATAGTTTTTTAGCTCACAGGCTATCAAAGTCTGGGAGCTTATGTGCCCGTCCGTTCTGTATGTGCGTATGTGCGTAACGCGATAACCCGTGATAAAAATATCCGATTCACTTAAAATTTTGGATATATGTATATTCTGATAAGGCGCTTCCCTTATTAGTTTTTGGAGTTCCTTCGAAATGTATGACAGGGGGAACGGGGGCTAATACCCCTCCCCTTAATTTATATAAATGGATTTTTCATGCAGAATTATCAGTTTTCATTCAAAATTTAGATGTAGGATCATTCTGATGAGGCACTTTCGTGATTAGTATTAAGTGCCCATTGGATAGAGAGGGGGAACGGAGAGCTCATGCCCCTCCCCTTAATTGATATAAATGGGTTTTTCCTGCAGAATTATCAGTTTTGTTCAAAATTTTTATATGATAAATCATATCCCTCATTAGTTTAAGGGGTTCAATGATTAAGTATAAAACGGGGAAATGGAGGGAGCTTCCCCCTCCCCTTAGTTTGTTTTTCGAACGGAATTAACCCTTGAGAATATAAGGCTTAAATATACTATTAGCATGCGTAGCCCGTGAGCTCAATGCCATCAGTTTAACTGGGCAATATTCTTTTTATTTCACTTATTATTCTTTCAGAAATTATTTTTTAAAATAATAATACGTATATTTATTGTACGGAACACTCTGAGCGCGAGTAATACTCGCTCTTAAGGGTGTATTCGAAAAAACGCTTTTCCACCTTCAAGAGCTCGAAATTTTCTGATACAATTTCAGACATATTTTTAAAAGTAGAAATGTGAAACTTGCCAAAAGGGATTTTTGAATACATGTATGAGGTTCCGTGTGATTTCCTTGAATCTAGGAAAAAAAGTGATCGGAAAAAAAGTTATCGGAAAAAAGTGATATAAACTACAAAAGTGGAAAAAAGTGGCAGGAAAAAAAGTGACAAGGAAAAAAAGTGACAAGGAATTGATTTTGGGGATTGATTGTTGATTTTGAGGATTCATTGGTTAAGTATCAGAGGGGGATCGGGGGGGGGGGGGCTCATAATTTAGGTAAATGAGTTTTTTATGCTGAATTAACTGTTTTGGTTCAATTTTTGGATATACGTTCATACTGAAAAGACGTTTGCCTGACTTGATTAGTTTTAGGAAGGGAAGATTTCCCCCCCCCCCCTCCTCCCATCCGTCCTCAATTAGATGAATGGGTTTTTATGCAGAATTACTTTTTTATATTAATTTCGTTGAAAGAAAATCTTTACTTAAAAAGTATTAATCGAAATTGTTTTTTAAACTAGGCTAAAATAGATGTTCAGCGAAAGAGTATTTTCGAGATTGCCCCCCCCCCCCACCGACACACACACAAATATATATGTGTATATAATACAATATGCATCATTTAAACGCATGAAAAAATGAATTAAAAGGAATATAATCAAAACCAATATACATTTAATGTTAGTCATAAATCATTATATTATATCTTTATATTTTATGACATTGTATCATTAATATGAAATTATTAGATAATAATATTGCAAACTTATAATGGAATTTCCTATAAAGAGGTATCAGAAACCACATAGTATAAATCTCAATGATAATACACAAGGAGATGTGCAACACAGCAATTATCCTAGCTAATTATACATATACTCTGGTTTTTTTGAATTAATAAATTATTATATAATCATCTTTTATAAATCAAATCCAAAATAAGTATTAATGTTTTCAAATTATCTAGATCTCAGGAAGCAAATAATAGATGTGTGCAATAAATAAAATAGCCATTGAAAAATAACGACGGTCGTAAATGCATTTAATTTTTATCAGGTCCCTTTTTTTCGGCTTAAAACTTTTCGTCTTTTAAAGGAATTCACGAGCCATTCATTAGTAGGAACCATCAAGAAACAGCAGGTGGTAAGAGGGTTCAGAGAGGAAGGAGAATTCGGCGAAAGTGGCATGAATCCCATTTCGCCATGCTTATCCGCCTAGATACCTTCATAGATGAAACTTTGAAAAAATTACCCAGGCACAGCCTAGAAATAGGGATACATATCAAATTAAACAAAGCAATATATCTGATATTGAGAGTTCTAAGAACAAGTGAAATCATTAAATGTGCATAGATAGCAAAGCAAGCTACCAAAATACCATGACGGCTTGGACATGACGGTTTTATAATTTATCAAATAATTGTTAAAATTTCAAAATGCACTAAATTACTAGATAAACATTAATTCTTAAGGAGACTCATATTGATCTATGGGAAATTCGAGAAACTCCATAGTAAAATTTCATTAAAAGTATCCTGAGAGCCCAAGATTAAAATGACAGAATGGTAAAAAAAAAATGATGTCCTAGTAAAATTAATATTTCAAATTGAAAATATTGAAATATATTAACAAGTAAAGTTTCAAAATGAATCTTCGAGTATCCTTATTGGTATGTGAACAGAGTTTTATCATTATATGTTATTAAATTTATTAAAATTGGCAGTAATGCTGAAACACTGTTACTCAGAAAACCTGATTTAAAGAGAAAAGCTAAACATGAAAAATATTATCGGGCTCTCCATACTCCAACACGTATGTGTACTTCAAATTCAAATACTTTATATACACATACTATTTATTCCTCTCTATTAAATCGATTAAGAATAATTATTTTTTACCTTTAGTTTTCCAATTGAAAATCAGATTCGAAAAGATAATTTTTTTTTTAAATCTAAAATGACTTTGTCGGCTGCTAACAAATAGAATAAGACAACTGACATTGCAAAAAAAATGCAGCAACTCTGATGTTCGTCTTCGAGACTTTAGTTTGTCTTGAGACTTTTGTTTTAAAGAGTAACGATAAAGCATTCTCAGAGTATCATAGCACTTGTTTCGGTGTTTAGACTATAAGTGGTGAATATTTAACCCTCATTCGGAGTTTTATAAACCCGAATTCAGCGTATTAATGCTCCTTTTTTGCAGTGTAGTTAATATGTAAAATGAATGAAATTAAAACAAAATTCCCTTTTCTTGAAATAAATTTTAAAGAATAACAGAGACAAAAAACTCACTTGATTTAAAAAATCCTGTACCTATAAATATTACTTAATACGAAAATCTTAGAAATTATTCTCAATACAAAAATGTAAAAACGAACTACCAAATCTTCTTTCATATTCTTATCTAAAAAAATCAATTCGATTCATAAAATAGATTTCAATAAATGTATACAATTTCAATTTCAGTTGCAATTGAATTTATAATCACATCCACAATTGAATCCGTTATAACAACCGTTAAAAGTTTCCTAAAATTATCGAAAAGAAAAATGCTTTATCAATAAATTAACTGAGAATATTTTTTCTTCTAAAACGCACCTCTCTCATTTTAGAAATAAAAAGTTTTCTCCATATCCCGTAATTAATTTCAGTTTCAAACTCAGACGATTCTACAATGATGAATTGGAAAAATGGTAACAATACTAGATATCTTTTTTAAAGTAAGTAACTATGGCAAAATGATATTCAATACAGAATCGTTTAATCTGATTTCACACGCAACTGCAGACGATTTTACAAGCGAATGATTTGATACTGATTTATGTTTCAGTTAAACCGTGTTAAAGTTTTCACGATGAAGTGGAATAAACTGTAACCGTCGAATTGCAATTTTGGTATTTTATCTTATAATGACAAATGAATACGATTAATCTAGATACTAGTCTTTAGAAATAATAGATAAAAGAAGTGTATGAAACTGGACTTGTCAAAGAGAACGTTATTAATGAATATTTAAACTTCTAAATAGTTCCTTCTCTTCTTCTGTGTAATTCAAAAAACTAGGTTATGTGGGAGATTTTTTTAAGATAGCTGAATAATTATTGATCCGATAAAAAGTATTTATTTTCAAACAATTTTAAAAGATATATCTTTTTTTTCTGAGATAGCGGATGATAAGAGGAACTAAATTTTTTAAAGTCGTATTTTAGCTAACTCACTCGGCGTTGCCCGGGCCTGTGATTAATGACCTTTAAATTAACTTCAAATGTGTATCATTTTATATTTTTTACTAAACATTTTATGGGCGATTCTCTCCAAATAGGCCAAAATACGAGTTATGAGGGAGTGACTATGAGGGAGTGATGAATTTTAACAAAATATGCGTTTACTTTTTTAACCATTATATGAATTGAGATTAGGTTTAGTGGGCCTTAACTATATCCAAATACTTATAAATCAGTAATAATTAAAATTGTTTAATATTAACCTGCATTCAGTTGAGGCTGATGAGGGAGTGATGAGGTGCTAAGCCTTCTTCATCACTCCCTCATCAGTCTCTACTGATGCAGGTAAATAGTTTAAAAAAGTGAATTATTACTGATTTATAAGTATTTGGATATATTTAAGGCCCACTAAGCCTAATCTCAATTCAGATAATGGTTAAAAAAGTAAATGGACATTTTGTTAAAGTTCATCACTCCCTCACAGTCACTCCCTCATAACTCTTATTTTGGCCTATTTGGAGAGAATCGCCCTTATATGAATTTATATTTTTAAAGGAGCATACATAGAATGAAAATATATGTTATTTTATATTTTATGTTCTGCGCAATTTGATTTTTAGTCTTTCCGCACCTAACACTTATAGTCCAAGGTCAGCTTGCACCCAATTTTCCATGCTTTCATGCTTTTGATTGTACGGCAAACAAAATGCTAATCCTACGAGTCAACCACTAGTGGTATTAATTTTTGGCTTATGCACCACTTCGCTTCCAGCAGACATGAATCATTAGATTCTTCTATTACAACTCTTCCATAAAATAAAGGATTTTTTCTTGTGCTCGATGACTTGGTTCAATAAAGTACTTTGTTTAAAGTGTTATTTACTTATATGGGTTGTTTCATTTTTAATTTGATCCAACCAATCCCTGAAAAACGACATTATTACTTACCCATCATACGTAGTATAGGGTAAGTCTTGCAATCGTTTTGAAAATCGAAAAAAAAATTTTTGGCGGATTTACACGTTTCAGATACTGGAGATTCCGAAAAACATGTTTTTAGAAAAATAAATTTACCGTCCGTCCGTCTGTGTGTCTGTGTGTCTGTCTGTCTGTCTGTCTGTAACCACTCTATCTCCCGAACAAATTGAAATAGAGACTTGAAATTTTGTATGTATTTAGTATGTAAGAATGGGACGAAGCCTATTTAATATCAGTAACCTCGATTATCAGGAACTATTTTTTTCGGACTCTCGAAAAATTCGTTCTGATGAAAGGTATATAAAAATTTTCGAATTTTTTTATTTTAAGGAGTAGACATAAAAGGCAATAAAATAACACAAATTTTGTATAATAAACGAAGTCGATCGGATTATTAGTTGCCGAGATATCTGTAATCCTGTTTTTCACATTCTTCGATTTTTCATGACCCTGTATTTCATACAAATTTCAACACAAAGATATATTTTAATTGGAAATGAGACGCTTAATTCGACGCAGTAAATTTTTAGTTAATATGATTATTATTTTTGGAGTTATAAGCAGGCTCGGACTGGCCCGCCGGCCCACCGGCCAGTGGGCCGGTGCGCCCTCGGTCAAGTAAATGTGCGCCCTCATTTACGTGAAGTTAATAATTTAAAAAAGACAAAAAATAAAAAATAAATAAATAAATAAATAAAAATATGACAAATACTGGAATAACTACAACATGGTTAAAAATATTCTTTATATATCTTTTTAAAAAACAATAATTTTGTATGCATTAAAAAACCAATAAAAAGAATTTATTCCCTTTGCAAAGGAAAATAAATGTATTGTTTATTCTTGACAGTTTCTTTGTTCAGGGCAACATCCAATCAAAATCTTTTAAAATCTAAAGTATATTTTACATGTTACCAATAGCGACAACAAATATGCAGACTGTCTGGCACCAAAGATCATCACTTTCGCTTCCATTTCATTTATTATTATTATCATTTAGTTTGCAGTAAAATCATTCATTTCAAAAACGGGAGCTTTGTGTTTCCGTAAAGTTTAATGTTTTGATTTTAATTTATAAAACATAAGTGGTTCTTATTAAATATATATCTAAACAATTTTAGAAAGAATATTCTCTTCAAAAAAAGGTAATTCAAACATTTTTTTTTTCTTTTGCTAAAAATTTTATTTTAATATGAAAACAAAACTGTTTTAATATTGTATATTAAATGTAACAATCAAAACGTTAAGTTTGTCACGGATTTTCATGGTCATGGATATGGCATGGGCGTGCGAAGAGAAAACTGCGCCCGAGTCAGTTTGGCGTCCTCCCCCTGTCAACTTTTTCTTGTAGCTGGCCAAAAAATGAAGTCGTTAGTATAAATTTGGCGCCCTATTGAATAACCGCGCCCGGGGCGATCGCCCCTTTCGCTCAGTGCTGTATATGGTAAAGTAGGGCTGATCAACGCCGCACCGCACCCAGCCGGCGACCTTTGAATGTTCTCTTTATATCCCTTCCCAGGGCCGTAGCTAGAAAGGAACAATAGGGGGGGGGGGGGTCAAGAGATTGTAAGGGCGCTCATAATTTTTTTTTTCTCTCTCTCTGACGCAAAAAGATAAACTCATGCCTATTCACATTGTACTTGTATTATGTTTTTTATTAAACTGTTCTAATGAATTCATTTTACGTAAGAAGAGTATATGATGATGAAAATTTTGAGTGCATAATTGGTGCAAAATTAAACATTCTATTAGCTTCCTATGTACAAATAGGATGAAAGAGTGTTGAAACACTTATTTTAGATACAATTTAGTAACTCTGCAAAACTGTGAAAGGGTCTCAAAACTAATTTAGACTTTTGAACAAAATTTCATTTGAATTTTCGGAACAGAAATCCATTTGGTGACCTTAGAATCTTTTTCAGGGGGGGCTCAAAATATTTTAGGGGGGGCTGAGCCGCCCATAGCGCTCCCTTAGCTACAGCCCTGTCCCTTCCATGTTCTATTCTATCCAGTTTTAAATTTTTTTTTCTAAATCGGTTTTTTTTTTTCTACTTTGCATTAGACGGATATAAATCTAACATAAAAATGATTTTCAAGTTCCCCGTTATGATTTTTATTATACAATAAACTCTGTATACGGCGGAATGTCGTCTACAGCAGAATTTTTGATTTTGTCCGAATAGTTTTTACGTATAAAAATCTATTCCAAAGGTTTTAAAAGTTATTTTGTTCGTTACATCGGAATTCGATATATAATTTACTTTGCTATTCTGACGATTGTTTTTATATAATTTACATGCTTTCCCCTTCTAATCAGAAATTTATTCTTTCTTTTGATCGAACTAAATTAATAGATTTTCGAATCGATCCTAATTTATAAAATGATTAAGCTATTTAATTGATTAAGCTATTAAATGATTAAGCTATTTATAATAAGATAAAGAAAATAAACGTACCGACATACCGATAAAAGACATTTCGGATTACAGTAGAACTCGCTAATCCGAAATTCCGGTTAATCCGGAACGGATTTTATATTTGAACAAATTAATTGATAAGATTAACTTATGAAAATTTTCAGATTACAAGATGAATGTCGAGAAAGTCGTGTAGAAGTAAGAATTAAACAAAAAAATTGCAGTAAAGCAACTTTTTTATTTTTTAAACAGCTTGAAAAGAGTAAAAATATACTCAATTATGGAAAAGTACAACATATGTATACGAATATAAAATAAAAACATGAACTGTTGGCGTGCTCGTAAAAGCCATTTTTTTATTTATTTTTTTTTTAAATCTTATATTATTTTGTCTGTCAATCGCTAAAAAACTCTTTTCTCAAATGCAAAAAATATTTAATTCAGATGATAAAAATTTAAATTTCCTTTCAGCAGTTTGATTTCACAAATTATAAATGGTTTCTCGTTCCCCCTTCCCTCCCCTCCTTGTAGACGCGGTGAATGAGCTATTTATTGATTCCCGATTTTTTTAATTGGTAATGGGTTGTTACATAATTTCTCATTCTCAATTCCATTGTATTATTATAAACATCAGATAATTAAACAAAACTGCAAGAAAAATAGAAAAAAAAAAAAAAAAAAGAGAAGACCGAAATTGGGTTGCAAGATTTGGTACAGCAAAGTGTTCCAAATTGGAAAGTTCACTTTGTAGCCAAAAATGGTTATATATATATATATATATATATATATATATATATAAAAATGGCAGATCCTTAATAACATTAACAATCAAAACATCTTAGCTAATGTATACATTATATCAAAACGATTGTTTTAATGTTATTAAGGATCTGCACTCTTTTGAACCATTTTTGATTGACTACTTTGGGAATACTACTGTATTATTTTGAGAACAGTACTCTACGCAGAGATCTTACAACCCAGTTTGGGTCTTTTTTTTTTTCTTTTCTTTTTCAGTGAAGGAATACTATTTTTTTTCCCGAGAGTTGTGCCTGTTTATCCAGCAAGCCGAACCATCGGATGACGGACTAAAAGATCTTTACTGTGCTACTGAGTACTTATAACTAACTTTTTTTTTTTTTTTTTTTTTTTTTTTTTTAATCGAAATTTCGGATTTTCCCAATTTTTGTAATCATAAAATAGGCAACGGTCCCAATTCAGATTAGCGAATCTCTATTACATATTCTTACAGTCTGTTTGTTATTTATGAATATTATTGGCTTCCTATATCCTATAAGATGATAAAATAATGAGTTTCGTTAAAAAAGTTGCGCCCTCCAAAAATTCAAGGTCTGCACCCTTTACAATGACCCAGTCCGACCCTGGTTATAAGGATGTTTCTTTTACGCAATCTGGTACTTACTTGAATATTTTGGCGTTTTGTATAATTTGTCGAAATGGGTTCATCAGGAATTCATTATAGAGCATATATATAGAGCTATGTATATTAAAAGTATTAAAATGCATGTTTAAGTTTTGTTTTGAAATTGCAATGCATTTTATAAATAGTTTACATATGTTTTATTTTCATATTTTATATTATGCATATCTATGATGGGTAAGTGTTACGACGACCCCCAACGACTCGTTTTTAGCTCACAGGCTATCATAGCCTGAGAGCTTATGTGCCCGCCCGTTCTGTATGTATGTGTGTATGTGCGTAACGCGATAACTCATGATAAAAATATCCGATCCTCTTAAAATTTTGTATGTAGGTATATCCTGACAAGGCGCTTCCCTGATTAGTTTTTGAAGTTCATTCGATATGTATAAGAGGGGGAACGGGGGGCTCATGTCCCCCGTTAGTTGATATAAATGGGATTTTCATGCAGAATTAAGTTTTCAAAATTTAGATTAGGATCATTCTGATGAGGCGATTCCGTGACTGTTATTAGGTGTTCATTGAATAAGTATAAATAGGGGGAACAGGGGTTCTAATCCCCCCACCCGTTAGTTGATATAAATGGGATTTTCATGCAGAATTAAGTTTTCGTTCAAAATTTAGATTAGGATCATTCTGATGAGGCGATTCCGTGACTGTTATTAGGTGTTCATTGAATAAGTATAAATAGGGGGAACAGGGGTTCTAATGCCCCCCCCCCCGTTAGTTGATATAAATGGGATTTTCATGCAGAATTAAGTTTTCGTTCAAAATTTAGATTAGGATCATTCTGATGAGGCGATTCCGTGACTGTTATTAGGTGTTCATTAAATAAGTATAAATAGGGGGAACAGGGGATCTAATCCCCCCCCCCCCGTTAGTTGATATAAATGGGATTTTCATGCAGAATTAAGTTTTCGTTCAAAATTTAGATTAGGATCATTCTGATGAGGCGATTCCGTGGCTGTTATTAGGTGTTCATTGAATAAGTATAAATAGGGGGAACAGGGGTTCTAATGCCCCCCCCCCCCCCGCCCGTTAGTTGATATAAATGGGATTTTCATGCAGAATTAAGTTTTCGTTCAAAATTTAGATTAGGATCATTCTGATGAGGCGATTCCGTGGCTGTTATTAGGTGTTCATTGAATAAGTATAAATAGGGGGAACAGGGGTTCTAATGCCCCCCCCCCCCCCCGCCCGTTAGTTGATATAAATGGGATTTTCATGCAGAACTAAGTTTTCGTTCAAAATTTAGATTAGGATCATTCTGATGAGGCGATTCCGTGACTGTTATTAGGTGTTCATTAAATAAGTATAAATAGGGGGAACAGGGGTTCTAATGCCCCCCCCCCCGTTAGTTGATATAAATGGGATTTTCATGCAGAATTAAGTTTTCGTTCAAAATTTAGATTAGGATCATTCTGATGAGGCGATTCCGTGGCTGTTATTAGGTGTTCATTGAATAAGTATAAATAGGGGGAACAGGGGTTCTAATCCCCCCCCCCCCGTTAGTTGATATAAATGGGATTTTCATGCAGAACTAAGTTTTCGTTCAAAATTTAGATTAGGATCATTCTGATGAGGCGATTCCGTGACTGCTATTAGGTGTTCATTGAATAAGTATAAATAGGGGCAACAGGGGTTCTAATGCCTCCCCCCCCCTCTTAATTTATATAAATAGGTTTTTCAAGCAGAATTTTCAGATTTCGTTCAAATCTCTGAATAGTTTTGGAAGTTTAATGGTTAAGTATAAAAGAAGGGGATAACTCCTTTTAAATTATATAAATGCTAAATGGGTTTTTATTAAGAATTATCTCATTTGCTCTGAATTTTGGATATAGATTTTTTATATGATAAAGCATGTCTTTGATAGTATAGGAGGTTCAATGATTAAGTATAAAAAAAAAGGAAAGGGGAGAGCTGTTTCCCCTTCTTAATTTTTTTTTCGAACGGAATTAACCCTTGAAAATATAAGGCTTTAATGTACAATTAGTATTTGTAGCCTGTGAGCTCAATGCCATCAGTTTAACTGGGCAGTATTCTTTTTATTTTATTATTATTATTTTGTTTATTCCATACTCGAAAGACTGAAAAAAAGGGTAAACAGAAAATACTTAAAGCTTGAAAAACATAAAAGCTTTAAAAAATCTATTTCAAGAGTTTCGATTTTTGAGGAAATATCGAAGGAAATAGTACCTTTATTTCTCTAACCCCTTTCTTTTAGATTCGAAATCTCATAAGATCCCTTTTTATCGAAATAATAAAGAAATTGGATTTATTTATTTGAAGTTGTTGTTACAATAGATGAGGAGTGAACATTCAAACAGAGTTTTCTCCCAAAGAAATAAGCAATTTGGAAATTGCATGGCAAGCGTAGTAAATGAGGTGCGTTCGTACTATAAAGAAGTAGTTTTAAAAATATTCAAATCTTGGAATAATATTACACTGTACACTTTGGATGAAGTTGAGTATCCGAAATATTTCGTGTCTCCCTGTAAATACTATTTGCTTTCTATTATACAGGAAGTAACTTGTAGTAAAACACAACAACGTATATCAATTTCATAAAATGTGAAATACAGTAAAACTCGTTTAATATACGACCCTGCTTAAGGTACGATATATCCTCGGTTCCTTGATTCGTATCTTAAACGGGTTTCGCTGTAATTTAATATTATTAAAAGGTGACCCAAACAAAGTTTCCCCTATACCATTACGTAATGGAATACTTCTGTGTAAATGAATAACAAATATTCTTTGCACCACAGATTGTACAGAATGTATATTTTAGTATATGCTTCATAGAAGCATATCAATTTTATTATGTTCAAAAGAGTGTAACACCACTAAAATGCACTTGAAACTATTTTTTTTTTTCATGGCTGTCTTAAAACGGAATACTTTTGACAGTCCCTGTATACAAACTATGCACCCGTTTTTCATAAAATTTGAAAAAATTCGACAAAATTATGCAATAATTATATATTTTAAGTTTCAAATGATTCAGTGGGGTAGTTTTTGCTTTGTTATATGTGGACAGATGGACGGACTGAACGACGACTATAGGTGCTAAGGTATTTACGTAATTACGAAAGCACCTAAAAATGACTTATTAGTTTTATAAACTCCGTGTTAAATAGAGTAGAAATAAACAGTATTTTTAACCAAAAAATTTTATCCAATTATAAATCAATTTTAAAACTTGACGTTTCAATCAAAGAGTATTTCCTTCAAATCCTGATTTCAGTCAAACAGGGATTTCTCCAGTCTGCTTGTTATTTCATTATTGTAATAGAAGGAGAATAGAGTTCATCAGTGGTGACGTCACAACTCCAGAAATCGGGTCAAATCCACAGAGTACGTAACAGAGCCTCAACTCGACTTGAAAAGAACGCCCTCAGTGGATCACTTAAAAACAACCATCGCGTTGGCGATTTTTATCCTCGTGATTTCTGTTTAACTGTAACCCTATTCTGGTTTGGCGCTTCTTGCTGAATGCTGATTTGATTATCTTTGCACACGTGTTTATGCTATTTGATCTTAGATTTCCGCGCTTATATTGATTCGTAATTATTACTGTTATTATTCTTGAATTTTCAAATTTAAATTATTAGGTCGTTATGTTACGAAGAGACACATGTATTGTTTGCAAGATGAATACGTCAAAGTTATTTCATATTAAAATAATTCTTTCATAAATTTCAAAATAAGAAGCAGCAAGCCGTCGCTGTATTTTTTTTTCTTTTTTCTTTTATCATTTGTCGCAAAGGAAGCGATGTTTCGCTGAATTAGCAACCTCTCTTATGTTATGATCGTAGTTTCAGAGTTATCCGCTCGTATCGCTACTGTCTATATGCGTAATCCCATGTTAAACAAGTTGCCATTACAGTGTATGAAAGTTGATTCTCTGTTGCTACTCTGTGGTCAAATCAAACCACAGAGTTCAGAAAAGATCGAGATGAAATGTGTTGTTTTATCATGAAGCTAAAAATTCAACCCTGAAGCTGATTTAAACAAGTTACAATTCGGCCCAAACACTTGCGGGTCGCTTTTAAAACTTCATCCAGTTCAGTGAATTCAGCCTTTGAACGATATTTGATTTCATATTGAAAACTTTTGTGATGATATATAGTGCATCTCTAACACACTCTAAACTCTCTCGGTTTATTTTGACCCACTCTATTCGTTGTTTGTAAAAACAATTTCTTAGCTATACCCAGGGTTCTCTCTGCCGCTGGCCATTGCGATAAATTGCGACAAAATGTTTCATTTGGCGAGTAAAAAAACTATGAAATTCGCCAAATTGCGTGTGCTCCAGTTCTGATCTTTATATGTGTGTTGTGTGCGCATAGAATGAAGATTGTTTATTCGTGTTCAGTAACTAAAAAATTGATGTTGCTTTATATGTTCAATTCCACCGTGCCATTTACATTACTTTATTACTAGTCAGTATCTTTATAGGGTACTACTCTGTTATCCCTTCGACCAAAATACTATCGCCAAATTATAAGATTAAATGCCAATAATGGATGATCGTGAATGTCAATTCAATGCCATTAAATGCGATACACGTGTTTAAAACGTCATTAAGTGATTTTTATTTCGACTTTTTATTTGTATTTTTATTAATATTCTACTAATTATTTGTTTTATTTTTTATTATTTAAAATAAAAATTACGTCAAAATGTATAATTTGGCTATTAGTTTGGCGATTTGTATAATTTGGCGAAATCGGTCGACGGGATAACAGAGTAGTACCATTTATAGTTACTGACTCAACACCAATCCAGATTAGCAACAGCTAGAGATACAGAAAGGAATATTCCATAGATCTTTTTTTATTGTCAGTTATGCGCCGCACTCGCGTTGGTGTGTAAAAATCCAAACAATATAACACGCATCAAGCGTCAGGTAGAGAAA
This sequence comes from Maratus speculifer, assembly GCA_964019185.1. Taxonomy (NCBI): domain Eukaryota; kingdom Metazoa; phylum Arthropoda; class Arachnida; order Araneae; family Salticidae; genus Maratus; species Maratus speculifer. The sequence goes on along the minus strand of CAXHSM010001437.1, from coordinate 89,373 downwards.
ATTTTTGCTGAAATGCTGTGTTGAAATTACCCATTTACCTTACTGTTTATAGTCCAAGAACCGACCGCACAAAACCCGAGTCATCGACCACAAGAAAAAATCCTTTATTACTTTCCCATCATACGCAGTATAGGGTAAGTCTTGCAATCGTTTTGAAAATCGAAAAAAAAAAAATTTGACGGATTTACACGTTTCCGACACTGGAGATTTCGAAAAACATATTTTTAGAAAAAAAATTTGCCATCCGTCTGTCTGTCTGTAAACGCTCTATCTCCCGAACGAACTGAGATAGAGACTTGAAATTTTGTATGTACTTAGTATGTAAGAATGGAACGAAGCCTACTTAATATCAGTAACCTCGATTATCTGGAACTATTTTTTTCGAACTCTCGAAAAATTCGTTCTGATGAAAGGTACATAAAAATTTTCGAATTTTTTTTTTTTTAAGGAGTGATCGTAAAAGGCAATAAAATAACACAAATTTTGCATCGAGAACAAAGTTAATCGAATCATTGGTTGCCGAGATATCTGTAATGCTGTTTTCCACTTTCTTCGATTTTTCATGACCCTGTATTTAATTCAAATTTCAATTCAAAGATATATTTTAATTGGTAATGAGACGCTTAATTCGACGCAATAAACTGTTAGTTAATAAGATTGTTATATTTGGAGTTATAAAGATGTTTCTTTTTCGCAATTCAGCACTACTTGAGTAGTTAGGCGTGTTGTATAATTTATCGAAAGAGATTCATCAGCAACTCATTAATACAGCATTACTATGCACAATAAAAATATAAATACACGTTTATATTTTGTTTTGGAATTGCAATCCACTTTTTAAATAGTTTTCAAATGTGTTATTTTCATATATTATGTATGCATATATATGATGGGTAAGTATTACGGTGGCCCCCAACGACTAGTTTTATGGAAGAGCAGTAATAGAGGAATCTAATGGTCCATGTCTGCCGGAAGCGAAGTGGTGCATAAACTAAAAATTAATATCACTAGTGGTTGACTCGTAGGATTAGGATTGTGTTTACCGTACAATCAAAAGTGTGAAAACATGGAAAACTGGGTGCAGGACAACACAATGGCAACACAACAGTGGGCAACACAATGCTAATCCTACGAGTCAACTACTAGTGGTATCAATTTTTGGCTTATGCACCACTTCGCTTCCGGCAGACATGGATCATTAGATTCCTCTATTACTACACTTCCATAAAATAAAGGATTTTTTCTTATGCTAGATGACTTAGGGTTTTGTGCGGTCGGCTCTTAGACTAGTATTAGTTTTAAGTATCATTGGACGGTCAGATTTTTTCTATCGGAGTCGAAATCTCATAGCAAGTTTTAATGTATTTTTTCGCAACTGTAAGTCAAAGACAGAGCTTTTTATTTAGACTGCAAAAAGAATGGCTGATGCATTTACATATTTAGGAGATATTTAGAATGTACTTATTTTAAATAGTTTCTATAGCGGATAGTAGAATTTCTATTTTTTAAGCAATACAAAATAATTAGCTTTTTTAACAACATATTGAAAAAAAAAAATTAACATAATAAGGACCCAAAGATAAACTTCATAGTATTTGACACCGAATCTATTTTGCAAACATTTATTTTCATTTGGCTAATGTTTTTCATTTCTTTTGCGCCAAATCGCTAATGTTGGTCAAAATAGCGCGAACCCTGGTTATACCTAAAGTGGAACGTGCAGGACTGTCGAATCTAGTTTAAAACTTTATTGAAGAAAAGAAGGGAAGTGGCAAGAAAAGTCACCTCAGTATCTCTCTATTCTAAAAAAAAAGTAATAATAACAATAATAACTAATGCTGTCACCGCTGCTAACAATTAATTTTTTGTGCCTTTCTTCGTTAATATTAAGAGAGGTGTTTCATACAAAAATATGAAGATCGGTGGTATTATAGAGAAATGTTTGATAAACACGATGGTGTAGGCAGTTTCTAAATCCAACTAGTTGGATGTGCCAATCCCAAAACTTTCTTCTATCTCATACATACATTTTAATATTTTTAAAAAAATAGTTACTCATTTTAATGCTTTAATAATTTTAATTCAATACTCTACCAACTTTGATTTTCATCTTAAATTTCTGCTTCAAACAATTATTTGGAGTAAAAACGAATTTCCGTCTCTGCGCGAGCCGATAGACAACAGAATGATAGGCAGATTTTTTTTTTTCAAAATCAGGGAGGACCTACATGCCTTACCAAAAAATAATCATATACAAAAAGTTTAATTCAGTTCTAGAACTAACTTCATACACTTTTATGTGGTGCAATATTGAAAATGGCATAAAATTCGCTATTGCAGCGCCCCCTTCCGGCGAATTATATTCAGATTCAGGGCGATCCAACAAGCCATAGCCATACACTTACACAAAAAATTTCGTTCAATTCGATGTATAACTTCATGTACTTTTGGTAGGTACAATATTGAAAATGGCACAAAAATCGCGATTGCAGCGCCCCCTTCCGACGGATTATTTTCAAATTCAGGGGGGACCAACTAGCCATAGTCTTACACATACACAAAAAAATTGGTTCAATTCGATCCATAACTTCATATACTTTTGGCCGGTACAATATTGAAAATGGCACAAAAATCGCGATTGCAGCGCCCCCTTCCGGCGGAATATTTCAAAACTGAAGGATGACCTACTTGCCACAGCCAAAAACATTCACAAAAAATTTGGTTTAATTCTATGCGTAACTTCATACACTTTTGGATGGTGGAATGGCGACATACAGACAGACACACAGACAGACAGACATTTTGTAAAAACATGTTTTTTGGAATCTCTGACCCCTAAAACGCGTAAATCCGTCGAAAACCGGAAGTCGAAAAAAATTTCGATTACAATGCTTTCTTCTATTGAAGATAGCAGAAAGTAATAATTATTTTAAGAGATATTTAATGTTAAAGTTGTTCAGAATCTTTCTATTTAAAAAGTTTTATATAGGAGCAAAAACTATGCATAGGAATTTAAACATTTTTAGATCACTTTATACATTACAAGTTGCCAATGTGCAGACTGCTCTTATTTTTTATTATTTGACTCATTTTGCGGAGGATTTATTTCTATTTTAAATTCAAATTTTCGGCATTTTGAGAGACGTTCTTTACATATTTTAGAAAAGGTTATTATTTTAAATTGTTGCCAAATGATCAAAGAATAATATTTCCTTTAAATAAAAAATATATATTTATTTACACGCGACTATCACATAGAGCAAAAAAAAAATTTTTTCAAATGGAAATTAAATAATTACGAATTAATAGCAAGAAAATATTGAAAGCTACACCACAAAACTATATTTACATGTGAATATTAAAAGATAAAGAAAATTGTAAAATAATAAATTCATAATAAGCTTTTATATCCATAATTAGAGAAAAATTACGTCAAATTTAAAAAACAAAGTAAGACAATGCAAATAATATTTCCGTTCTAACGATAAAAATATTTTCCCGTGAATCTCTCTATTCCAAAACAAGTAAGAAGAATCATGCGTTAAGCATAGATTATGAAGCACTTTCCAACACTTAATGAAACCTTTAGCAAAACTTTGTTATTTAGGGAAATAATAGTGTATAGACAAATATATCCAAATATGTATTCCAGTACTTTTGAACAGCCCTGTATTTCATATGTCAGTTGATATAATGGGAGAATTTAGTTTAGCAAGAAAATACCCAGTAACTTGAAATTTCTTTTTCAGCAATTCATAATATTAGATGAAAACATACTTGAATACTTTTGTTCAGTCCTGTAGTTTACATTGTACCTTTATTACACGTCAGCATTAGGCTAAAATTTATTGTAAACTAAAACACTTTTAAAACAACTGAAATCACATTCTCATAAATTATCATTCATAGGCGTCCATGTACCGAATTCTTTGCGTGGCCCTGTATATCCTTTTATCTATATTCTGCAAACATTTCTCAGTAAATTGAATGAAGCTCAGCGTAAAAATACATAGCTTATTTAAGAACCACGTTTAAATAATTTACGCTCATAGTCAGTACGTTGGTAAGCTCTTTTGGGTAGTCCTGTATATCAACTATAACATTTATACACACCATATAATGTGCATATATTTAGCGAAATATAAACGCGCATATCATAATTAAAATGCATTTCATCCCTCCATCAGCCATCATCGGACACATATACGGTACTTCGGAAAGAATATACTATTTGAAATCTTTTGTATAGCCCTGTAAATGCTATGTACTTCATATTATGCAAGACAATAGCGTATAATTTATATTAAGCTTCAATGACATATATTAATTTTATCATACATGAAACAGCTTAATATATTTAAAATGTGTCACACACAATTCCCCTTTTCCCATTATCTAATGGAATTCTTTTATGTGGCCCTGTAAATAAATAATAGCTACATTTTCACCTTATATTTTATAGAACGCAGATTTTAATAAGTTTGACAGGGTATAACATCTTTAAAATTCCTTTGAAACGATTTTTCCCCATAGGCCGTAATGGAATGGGAAATTTTTGATTCGCCCTGTAGATAAACTAATCACGGTATAAACTTCATTTTCGATTGGACTTGTGCTAGGGTATACGTCAATAACGTCCTAAAATTTCATGGCAATCCGAGTATATTAACAATTTTTCCCCATGGGCCATAATGTAATGAACAAGTTGGAAATTGCACTTGAAGCGTAGCAAATTAGGTGCGTTCGTACGATAATGAAGTTTTAAAAATATTACTTTCATATATCAATCTCATAAAACTGTAAATAGTAAATTACAATTAAAACGCTCATCAAACAATGTTCTCCCTATACCATTATGCAATGGAATACTTTTGTGTGGCCTTGTAAATCAATAACAAATGTTCTTTGCACCACAAATTATGTATGATGTATATTATAATATGTACTTTATAGTTGCATTTAAATTTTATTAAGTTCGCATGGGTGTAACACGATTAAAATGCATTTGAAACATTTTTTCCCTTTGACCGTAATGTAACGGAATACTTTTGATTGTCCCTGTAATTGATCTATGCATCCGATTTTCATAAAATTTGAAATATCTCGACAAAATTATGTAATAATTATGTATTTTAAATTTCAAACGTATAGAATATATTTGAAACTTTTTCCCCATTGACCATAATGTAATTGAATACTTTTGATTGTCCCTGTAAATGATCTATGCATCCGACTTTCATAACATTTGAAATGACTCGACAAAATTACGCAATAATTATCTGTTTTAAATTTCAAACGATTAAAATGCATTTGAAACTTTTTTCCCCATTGACCGTAATGTAACGGAATCCTTTTGATTGTCCCTGCAATTGATCTATCCATCCGATTTTCATAAAATTTGAAATGACTCGACAAAATTATGTAATAATTATGTTTTTTTAAATTTCAAACGTATAGAATATATTTGAAACTTTTTCCCCATTGACCATAATGTAATTGAATGCTTTTGATTGCCCCTGTAATTGATCTATGCACACGATTATCAAAAAATTTGAAATAACTCGACAGAATTATGTAATAATTGCGTATTTTAAATTTCAAACGATTAAAATGCATTTGAAACTTTTTCCCCATTGACCGTAATATAATGGAATACTTTTGATTGCCCCTGTAATTGATCTATGCATCCGATTTTCATAAAATTTGAAATGACTCGACAAAATTATGTAATAATTATGTATTTTAAATTTCAAACGATTCGGTTGGGTAGTTTTTGCGTTGTTATATGCGGACGGACAGACGGACGGACTGAACGACCACTATAGGTGCTACGTATTATATAATTACGAACGCACCTAAAAACTAACTCTTCATTAGCCCTGTAGATAAACTAATCATGGTACAAACTTCATTTTCAATATTATTCGTGCTAGGGTAAACGTCAATAACGTCTTAAAATTTTATGGCAATCCGAGTATATTAACGATTTTTCCCCTTAGGCCGTAATGTAATGGGAAACTTTTGATTCTCTCTGTAGATAAACTAATCATGGTAGAAACTTCATTTTCAATAGGGTTCGTGCTAGGGTAAACGTCAATAACGTCCTAAAATTTCATGGCAATCCGAGTATATTAACGATTTTTCCCCATAGGCCGTAATGTAATAGGAAACTTTTGATTCGCCCTGTAGATAAACTAATCATGGTAGAAACTTCATTTTCGATAGGGTTCGTGCTAGGGTAAACGTCAATAACGTCCTTAAATTTCATGGCAATCCGAGTATATTAACGATTTTTCCCCTTAGGCCGTAATGTAATGGGAAACTTTTGATTCTCTCTGTAGATAAACTAATCATGGTAGATACTTCATTTTCAATAGGGTTCGTGCTAGGGTAAACGTCAATAACGTCCTAAAATTTCATGGCAATCCGAGTATATTAACGATTTTTCCCCATAGGCCGTAATGTAATGGGAAACTTTTGATTCGCCCTGTAGATAAACTAATCATGGTAGAAACTTCATTTTCGATAGGGCTTGTGCTAGGATACACATCAATAACGTCCTAAAATTTCATGGCAATCCGAGTATATTAACGATTTTTCCCCATAGGCCGTAATGTAATGGGAAACTTTTGATTCTCTCTGTAGATAAACTAATCATGGTTAGATACTTCATTTTCAATAGGGTTTGTGCTTGGGTAAACGTCAATAACGTCCAAAAATTTCATGACGATCCGAGTATATTTACGAGAGTTAGAGCGCGGACAGACGGACAGACGGCCAGACAAACCGAATGCATAAGCACTTTTCAACTTTGTTGGAAAGTGCTAAAAAAGTAACTAACCTGTCACCGACGCTGACATTGAGTTTTTTATCACCTAGGGCATTTCTTTGCTAAAATTAAGAAAACTACCACACACAAAAATATGAAAATTGGTGATATTATAAAGAAATGTTTGATAAACATGCTGATGAAGACAGTTTTTAAATCAAATAATTATTTTAAGAGATATTCAATGTTAAAGTTGATCAAGATCGTTCCATTAAAAAAGTTTTATAGGAACAAAAACTATGCATAGGAATTTAAACATTTTTAGATCTTTTTATACATTAGAAGTTCCCGGTGGCAAATTCGCAAACACTCAACGTCCCAGGGCGCCTTTACGTCAACCTCCGTAGCCAAGCGCTTTGGGGGAAAAAATGAACTTCGAAGCGCATGCAAGTTTGAAGTTGCTTCCATCTTCTATCTTCCATATTCCACATTTCGTCCATTTGACCGCGCACATCTTGTTTATGGAACATTTGCAAGAATACGAGTGCTATTAAAAAAAGCTTATTTTACCTTCTGAAAATTATATATGCATTATGAATGCTCTGTAAGTTCACCTTTTTTTTTTCAAGCAAAAGTATTTATTTATGGAGTTATATAGATACCATGTGCTGCCATCTAGCTTCAGTACACAAATTACATACATTACAACATACATTACAACAATTATTACCTGAATGTGAAAAATGCATATGGTCTGAATATATGCATGCGTGTAATAATTTTATAGACCCACTTTATAACTTTGGTTTTTCTTTAAATGATCATAATAAATAAATGAAAATTCACTATTATTATCTAAGTTACTAATTTAGAATATGCTATAACACAATCGCCTTGCCTCAAAATTTTTGGTTCATAAATAACTAGGAAATAAAAATTTAGCTTTTTAGCCTCCGATGCTATTTCTTTCAGACAAACTATAAAGTGTCGTGTCAAAAATTATGGCTCACTTTTTCATAATCTGGCCGTTAAAACGAGACATTCATACAATCTATATATTTAAAAGACCTGGCTGTTTTTTTAGTCATCAGCTCTGAATTTTCTACTCAACCGATTTTGATAATTTTTTTTTTTTTTTTTAATGAAAGCTATTTATTTGTAGTTGAGCCCATTTTAGCTATTTTTTAATTTATTTCCATTTTTATATTTTATTTTTAATTTTAAATGCTTTTTACGATATTTCTTCAAAATGGTGGCAACTCAGTTTAGCTTTTCTCTCGATAATAAAAATTTATTTTCCATTATCACTTTCCACCAGTCAGAAGCTTTATTTCATCAGTGAACATGTCCTCGCATTTAAAAGAAACAAGTTAATTGTTTTCGTAAAATTTAACCACAATAAAATTATTGCGTATAATTATGCACTAATTGAGGTAAAAAAAATATATATATTTACTGAGAAATAATATTAATAATGTAAATAAAATAACAGAAAATAATTTATGATAAAAATTAATGTCTAAAGCAAAATAAGAAAAATTTCAAATGAGGAAAATGATGTCATTCAGCAACCAGATAAATGGGAATTAGAATATTATTACGGATGCCTTTTTCATATTACTAATAACAGTAACTTTTAAAAAACATTTGAAGAGAAAATGACGTCACTATTTAAAACATCGCATTTTTACTCATAACGATATTACATTTCAATATTTCTTTTCATTATGGACAATGAGATTGAGATTTTACTTTCAGATGACTTCAGTTAGTGAAAATAATGTCATAGTAAAAATGAAATTAGTTTTTTTTTTCTTTTAATAAAACTATTTTTCTGTGAGTGCATATAAAATAAAATTTCTGGATTTCGCCGGCACTCAGATTACAATTTTAACTGAAGATGTGCGAATATTTGCATGCAAAATTGTAATTGGCAAACTTGCCATTAAGTTTGAAAATATATTTAGTATATATTGATTCAATAATGTAATTACTTTTGCTTTTTTTTAAAACCAAATCGATTGGGTCTTTTAAACATTTCATTCTTCGAATTCGACGGGATTCCACTCGTTTTATTGTTAAAATGCATTTCCTTTTTCTGAGAGTCTATAAAAAAGCGTTTAAATTAAAGAAAAAATCCGTTTTTGATGAATCTAGTCAATAAAGAAGTAGCACGTCAAATTGTATCTCTTTATTATTCCGCAATTCCAACATCTCAGAGAGAAATTGCTAATCAATTGGGTATTTCACGCCGTTCTGTTTGCTATTATATTGATAAACACAAGAAAAATGAAGTTAGTTCATTGCATTCTAAACGGGGTCGCCCTTCTAAAAGACCTCTATCTATTTTTATTTTATTTTATTTTATTTTATTTTATTTTATTTTATTTTTTTTAATCGGAGGCGAAATTGAAATCTGCAATGGCAGAAAATACATTCAATTTGTATTAATTTTCTTTCATAATTCTCCTTGTACTCTATGATGCTGTTATTGTTGATAATCTTAATTAAACCAGTCAAGAAACAGATTTTTTTTTTTTTTTTTTTTTCATAGCAATAGAAAACTTTGAATTTTATTTATACTGTCATTTACAAAATTAGGTTTATTTTAAATATTTCAAGGTCATTATACATCATTGTGCGCGCGGCAGCGCGCTACAATAATATGATTGAGCGATGGTGCACACGGATTTTTCAATTTTTCTTTTTGCAATAACTAACTAAATACTTATCCAATTTTGATGATTTTTTTTTTTAAATGTTCGTCTGACCAAGAAGCAAAACATAGTACAAAAATTATTTTTTTTATGGCATACTGTAGGTGTACTGTAGAGTATTCTGAAAATCGGACAAAAATTTTGTGTCACTGCACTTTTCTCGAAAACTACTAAAGATAAAAACTTAATTTTTTTTTAAACAAAAGACAAACTTTTTATCCCGGGGTAGTCATCGAGAAAACGTTATTTCGCTGGGCGGTTTTTCTGAAATTTCGTATTTTCCAAACTTGGTCATAAATGGGTATATCTAACGTTCTATTGCAGATAGAATGTTGCGGTAAAGTTTATTTTAAAGATTTTGAGATGCTAATTAATCCTGCAAAAATTCATAGCTTTACGTTAAACAGTTTTTTTACAAGATGAAATAAAAGAATGGCAGTCATCAATCTAAGGTACTTGTGATCATCGGAGAGAAAAACCAGTTACACCATTCGATTAAGCATAAAAAAATACAGAATGCTTTTTTTTCTTTTATTTTTAACTTAGTTTTTTAACGAATTATGAATTTTTTTGAAATTTTTGACATGCTGATTTTTGTCATTTTTTAACACTAGAACGCCCGGATGGAGTCGATTCGACTCCAATCATGTAACTAAATTTCAATTCGAACCAGAAAAATTTTCTTGAAATAATTTAAATCTAATCCACGCAAATTTACGTTAAATAAATCAATTAAATAATTTTGAATAAAAATTCTGGTGAGAAATATTATTTTCAAACTTGAGTAGAATTTCCGGGCGTTCTAGTGTTAATGAATCATTTACTGAATAATTATGCACGGTGTCTAGCCCTGGTGGCTGTTAAATTTGATTTTTAATTTTAAATTAGGCAATTTTTTGCACCATACCAAATTTATATTTTATCCATTTTTTTTCATTTATTTATATTTTGTTTTTAGCACAATGGCATCAATGGCAAAAATGCCTGGCATACCTGTCAAATATTGGGGCCCTGTACTTTAACAAAGTGTATTTACTATAAGTATATACCGTATTTATTTTAATAGAATGCGCCCTCTAATAGGGCGCGTCTTCTAATAAAGTGCGCACCTTGGTGCTGATTGAAAAAATAAATATACGGAAACGATATAGTAGATAAGTAGAAAACGATTACTTAAATGCATTATCGAGGATTCTCATCGATCAAAATAGAGATATTCTATCAAAGCGATGGAGTGGCGATGCAGCAAAAGTTTCAAATTTTGAACAATGTACCACTCCTGTAAACTATAGCGCCAAGGATATGCACACTGTTAAAAATCTGCTGCATTTTGCTGCAACGCACTCCCCTGCTTGTATAGAAAACGGTTACTTGGCCGTGAAATGGCGCTTTCTCATTGGTTGGAATAGAGATATTATATACAAGTGGTGGAGGGCGTTGCAGCAAAATGCAGCAGATTTTTAACAGTGCACTGTTAAAAATTTGACCCATTTGTTGCAGAGTCACTCCACAGCTTTTATAGAATGTCTCTTTATGGCCAATGAGAATGCTCCATAACACAGTAAAGCAATCGTTTCCTATAAAAGCGGTGGTGTACGTTTTTAATAAGTCCGTAATAAATACGGATTAAGAAAACAAAGAAGCATGGTTTTTGTATCAAACTTTACTCTTGCATAAAAAAAGTTCCTGTTTTTGGCAAAAATAATGGATATTTGAATGAAAAATCTATTCTTTGAAAGGATTTATTATTTTATTCACTTTAGTAAAAAACTGATTTTTTTTTTTTTTTTTTTGAAAACTACCGTAGAATTTTGGTATAGAAAAACCTGTTTAATTTTTTTTTTTTAATTTGTAACACCAGAGTATTAGAGTATGTAGCATTTTTTAATTTCAATACAAATAAGATTTTGTTTCCTATATATAAAATACAAAACAAGTTGTGCAGTATCCCTATGGAATATGGAAAAATAGAAGGACTAGTGAAAAATGCTCCAAGGAGCAGTGCAAAAGCAGAATATGATTTTAATTGAGCATTAAAAAGTAATGGACAAGTGCTTCTGTTAATTACTGAGCATGAGGAAGGATAAGGGATCCCTTCTTGGCTACAACTCACTTCAGTGCCAACTTTGAAAAAATCATATTTGCGCTTTTTTCGTGAAAACAAATCAGTCGCAGTTACTATAAAAATGTATAGTGTAAAGACGTAACCATTAAAGATGCAGCTTAATTAGACATAAATGTAAAGGAAGGCGACATAATGCTAGATACCTAGTTCCTGCAGGTATCACATTCATGCACTGCCACCAAGCATACCCTAAGTGTATAATTGCACAGAAAATTGATTTGTAGTATAGTGCAGAGTGAACAGTGCAGTTAACATCAGAGATGTAGTACAGGCTATACGCCGCACACCTTCTGGACTTTTTAATAGAACATCATATACCCTCTGTTTTTCAAGAAAGCTTATAGTATACACATTCTAGAATATCCCTCTGCTTAGAGCATATATCTTATGTTATTTTTATGACTACACCCCTGGTTAACATCTAAAGCACGGTGGAAAATTCTACTAAAGAACCGCAAATTTCTTTTATATGGAAAAAGCGCAAATATGATTTTTTCAAAGTTGGCATTGAAGTGAGTTGTAGCCAAGAAGGGATCCCTTATCCTTCCTCATGCTCAGTAATTAATAGAAGCACTTGTCCATTACTTTTTAATGCTCAATTAAAATCATATTCTGCTTTTGCACTGCTCCTTGGAGCATTTTTCACTAGTTAATGGAATGCTTCGCTCAATTACTTTTCTTTTATGAGTTACTATCGAATTTATTTTCAAAAAATAAAAAATTATACTTTATTCTGAGGAATTTGAAAAAGTAAAAATCTAACCATGCTCATTTTTGAATTTATTCTATCCTTGCAATTCTGCATTATTCCTTTAAAATGTACTTTATACTATCAGTGCTTAACAAACTGCATAAAAATAAATCTATGATTTTTGGAAAATTAATAAAAAAATATTCAAGAACGAAAAAACATGTGTCCAACGTAGATCACGAAAAATGTGAAGCATATGTAATAAACATTCAACATGCATGAAGCATTCCAAACTAGAGGTCTGCACGGGCCGGGCTCGGGCCGATTTCCAATAATGGCATTCGGGCCGGGCTCGGGCCTTACTTCTGAAGACTCGGGCCGGGCCGGGCCGGGCCTAGTCGCTAATCTTTTCGGTCCGGGCTGGGCTCGGGCCTTAATTTTTTTGCTGGAGTATCGGGCCGAGCCTAACTTTTTTTTCCGTACGAAGCCGAGACTGATTCCATTCTTCCTAGTTTTCATAGACCAAAATAATCAGTTCCTATTGAATCTTCCTATATGAAAATCCTTTTCTCGACTTTTTATAAATCAGTAATATTTGGCTTTGTCCAAAAATTTCTGCAAAAAAAGCATATACTTTTAAGCCGCGTCATTATTCTACAATTAAACATTAGAATTTATTCCTTTTAAAGAATCGTAGATTACTAGGCGTTTTAAAATAGAATTAAACACACGCACACACACACACAAAAAAAAAAAACATGATTATGACGGAATTTTTTTTTTAACTGAAAACTGAAAGTTTTTAAAATATTCATCCATGCAAAATGAATACAACAATACGGGAGAAAAAAATATATTAAACATTTACTTTTGTTAAAAAGGAAATGCATTTTTTTTTTTTTTTTTTTTTTTTTTTTTCGTTACAAAGCGATTTCGTCTTTGGAAATTTTACCATATACCGCTTTTTCGATTTTTTGTCTCCATTACTGGGAATATGGATTAATAATACTAGTGATAACTGAAACATTTACATACAACAAACAAAGATTCATTTAAAAGCATAAATATCGCAGCCTACGACACTTCTGCATAAATGGAGATTATAAACATGGAAAAAAAAAGACTAATATATATATATATATATATATATATATATTTTTTTTTTTTTTTTTTTTTTTTTTTTTTTTGTCAGAACTCTTCCATAAGATTAAAGATCAATGTTCTGTAGAAATTCACTCGAGCCGGGCCGGGTTCGGGCCGAATTTTAAACTTTTTCCGGACCGGGCCGAGTCGGGCCGAAATTTTAACTTTCGGGTCGGGCCATTATTTTTTTCGTTCCGGCCGGGTCGGGCCAATATTTCTTTCGTTCGGGCCGGGCCGAGCCCGGGCCGAAATTTTAACTTTCGGGCCGGGGCCGGGCCTGGAAATTTCGGTCCGTGCAGACCTCTATTCCAAACATTCAAAATACTGTATCAATGCTATCAATAAACGAATCTGTACTTGAATGTTTTTTTGTACAGCCTTGTATCTATAAACTCTATACAGGGTGTTTCGCTACCAGACCGACAAACTTTGAGGGATGGTAGTAGACACGAAGACAAACATTATTAAATAGGAAACCATGGGGCGCAAACTTCTTCTATTTATAGGAGTTAGGGGCCAAAGGTCCGAAATTTCAAACGATGATAAAAAACGGAAAAAAGGATGGATTCGTTTGCGGTTTTAATAAAATCATTCTTTATATCACGATTTTTTTAGAAAAAAATTTTAAAGGTTACTTTAAAAAATTGTCGATAGAGGCGCTTTAGACTTTAGAGTAACGAACAACTACTTTTTACCGTTATTTTGTGCATGGGGTTGAAATTATTCTAAAGTTTAGACTTTAACTTAAATTTTAAGCCCAAAATCGGAAACATTGGGATCGGGTAACTAGCAAAAATTAAACTGTAAACAGAGGGGGAAATTTTAAACGCTCATAAATATTGGACAAACAAATCGATTTTGTTGCAGTTTGCGTGTAAATCATTAACTTGGTAATTATTTTATTCAAAATGACGTACAGCTTTGGTGCCCTCATTTTTTGATAGAGGACGCTTCCGACACATTTCTGACATTTCAAAGGCATTACTCCTGGGTATTTTACTACCAGACCACCATACTTCCAGGAAGTGTTAGGGATACAAAGATGACTTGGAATCACATAGAAATGTAACGTTGGAAATGCATTTTATGCAAGTTACGGTTAAAGGAAGCAGAGAAAAAAGTAACAGAAACAGCAGAGAAAGAGCGACACGTTAATGTGACAGAAAACAGTTTATTTAAAGGTTTTACTAGGAAAGGTGTTTGAAATTACGACCAGTAGTAGTCCGGCAAGTTTGACAGCGACGGTAGATGGCGCTAAACGGTAATGCTTCTGCACAGAGATCACTTTGAAGTGATCATTCGCGAACCGGTTCCAAAGGTAGCAGAATGAAGTATTTGAACGATGAACAACACGATAGGGCTCCTCCACATTTTACCAATGACGTTTGCCGACACTTCAAAGTAACATATGGACAGTGGTGGATAGGTCGTGGTATCCCGGTTCATTGACCTGCCAGATCTATCATGTATGGACTTCTTTTGCTGGGGTCAAATGAAAAATTGGGTGCATGAGACTCCCATCAGTTGAAGACCTCGCAGCTGGTATTTCTGTAGCTGCCAGAAAACTATCAGAGATGCCAGGAATCTTTCAAAGCGTGAGGAATTCCACGTGACGCCGCTGTCAAGCATACCGGACTACTTCTGGTCGTAATTTTGAACACCTTTTCTAGTAAAACCTTTAAATAAACTATTTTCTGTCACATTAACGTGTCGCTCTTTCTCTGCTGTTTCTGCTACTTTTTTTCTCTGCTTCCTTTAACCGTAACTTGCAAAAAATGCATTTCCAACGTTACATTCCTATGTGATTCCAAGTTGTCTTTGTATCCCTAACACTTCCTGGAAGTATGATGGTCTGGTAGTAAAACACCCAGGAGTAATGCCACTGAATGTCAGAGATGTGTCGGAAGCGCCCTCTATCAAAAAATGAGGGCACCAAAGCTGTACGTCATTTTGAATAAAATAATTACCAATGACTTACACGCAAACCGCAACAAAATCGATTTGTTTGTCCAATATTTATGAGCGTTTAAAATTTCCTCCTCTGTTCACAGTTTAATTTTCGCTAGTTACCTAATCCCAATGTTTCCGATTTTGGGCTTAAAATTTAAGTTAAAGTCTAAACTTTAGAAAAATTTCAACCCCATACACAAAATAGCGGTAAAAAGTAACTGTTCGTTACTCTAAAGTATAAAGCGCCCTCTATCGGCAATTTTTGAACATAACCTTTGAAATTTTTTTCTAAGAAAAACGTGATATAAAGAATGTTTTAGTGAAAACTGCAAACGAATCGACCCTTTTTTCCGTTTTTTATCATCGTTTGAAATTTTGAACCTGAAACTTTAATGGCCTCTAGCTCCTATAGAAGACGTTTGCGCCCCATGGTTTCCTATTTAATAATGTTTGTTTTCATGTCTACTATCATCCTTCAAAGTTTGTCGGTCTGGTAGCGAAACACCCTGTAGAA
Organism: Maratus speculifer; assembly: GCA_964019185.1. NCBI lineage: Eukaryota > Metazoa > Arthropoda > Arachnida > Araneae > Salticidae > Maratus > Maratus speculifer. The sequence continues at coordinate 73,464 of CAXHSM010001437.1, read as the reverse complement.
TTTCTACACACCAAGTAAGATGAAAAAATAAATAATAAATAATGTGAAATCGCGCACCGCAATTGAAATCGTACTTCCAGCAATTATTTATTCAAGGAGTACTGTAGTCGAATTCTTTTATGTGTCTTTGTAAATGAACGATAAATTCTATGCACACTCTATTGTACTGTTAGTGCTTTGCAGTACATCGCATATATATATAAATTTCAATATGCTTAAAATAATGTAATATCATTAAAATAAAATACACCGGAAGTGATTTTTCCACCACAGTATGAATTACACAGTAGGGTGGAGCGAAAAAAAAATTTTTTTTTTAAATCAAAAACGGGTAGGTGCCAAAAGTTGCCTTTATACTTGTACATCAACTACGTGAAATGTTACCGCTGAAAAAAAATGGCTTGAGTCTGCGCTTTTGCTCCAAAAATCGAAATTTTGGGTAAAATTTGTCATTTTTGACATTTTTTCAAAAAAATTAAAAAATTTCTACAGAGCTGGTTAGTATTTAAAAGAGTTGCTTAGACCTTTATATTTATCTGCTTGACATATTTAAACTATAAAACAATATGTTTATTCCCTTTAGCTGGAGCAAAACAGACGACTTTTAGTAAGAAAACAGCATTACCACTCTATTGGGTCATATAACGAATTGTTGTTTTTAATACAGCTGTTGTTTTCAAAACTACCTTGTACATGCGTCGTGGAGGTGGCTATATTTCCTATACCATCCGGCCCAATTATTCGATCATCTTAGTACAGTGTTTTATTTATACATTGATTTGTGATTTTCTTTATAAAAATTTGGCATGTTTTCGATGCTTCCACCTTGTTCATCAGTTCTTTGCATCCACATGCTGCTGTAACTATCTTCATGTATATTTTTACAGTTTAAACAAAAAAATGACAAACAGAGTAATGCACGGGAATATTATTAAAGGGATCTATTCGGCAATCTATTATATTTATCAAACTTACATTCAGTTGATGAATAATGATTGGAAGTTCTGTTACCACAACATTTTTTCAGTCAGTTGTTTTTTTTTTTTACGTAATGATTTGCTTCAAAGATGATTTCAGATATTTCAACTATAAGTATGCCATCATTTATTCTACTTTTGCATTTTTTATATGTTGAGAAGCGAGTTGTTTAATGTGATGGTGATCGTCAGCGAGAATTGCAATGAAAATTTGTTCTCCATGTGTAAAGCAACCGCTGTTGTAAATAACTTTTTTTTTTGCATTAGTTTTATGCCGTTTTCTAAGTGTTTTCGTATCCAGTTAATTTCCTATTAACTTTTAGATCCCCTTTTTATGAGTGGACAACATTTGATGGTGAAATGTCCTGGGCATAAACTTATAATGCATTGTGCTTTATGAGGGAATGGACGAATATCGACTATAAGTGCTCATTTAAAATTAGGAGAATTTTATTTGTCACTGTGAACCATTTTGCATGGGGTAAGCTTAGAATTGTCTATATGATATTGAATCATTCGCTACTTCAACACCAGTTAATTTCCTTTGCGTCAATTATTAGAGAAGTCGATATAAAACGTTCTAAGCTACGTGGATTCACTGGATCAATAAGAAAAATCTTTGTCTACGTAATATCCACTTCCTATTGCAATTTTTTTTTTATAAAATAGAGAAATTATTTTCTCAAATTGAGAAAAAGATACTCAGAACAGACTAGAAATTTCTGTCGGAGATTGCAAAGCTAATTCATAAGGAAAGCTATTTCTCAAAGAATGGGGAATAGAAATTTAGAAAACATCTCACAGAAAAGACAGCTCATAAAGTTAATAAAATTTCCCGCTTTATATAAGCACAGATTGGCAATCAGCGTCTATATGTTCACTCACCAAATCTATAATCCAAGTTTATACCAAATGCACTACAAACCTAAATAATAGATCTAAAATCTTATTAGAAATTACTAGACTACGGAACAACACAGGAAACGACATAAAGCATACTAAAACTTCTTTAGAAATATTGTTGTTATACACGCAAATTTTGTTTGCAATTCTCTGTGACGATCGTCATAATATTAAACAGCTAACTTCTCAGCATATATTCAATGTAATAGGTTCAATAAATGATGGCATACTAGAAACTGAATTCATACAATCAATTTTTAGGCAAATCATTGCATATAAAATGTAATTGATTAAAAGAATGCTGTGATAACAGAACTTCCAATCATAAGGTACTAATTGCATGAAATTTTAATGAAGATAATAGACTGCTGACTAGGTTCAATTAAGAACATACCCAATACATTACTCAGCTTCTCTTCTCTTATACATGGTATAAAAATATACGTGCAGCAGGTCACACCAGCATGATTCAAATCATTCAAAATCTATGAATACAAAGAAGAGATAAATTACTTTGATATATAGAAAACTTATACTCGTCTTCGGGAAAAAAATAACAATTCAATACATAAATAAAACACTGGGCCTAGATGATTGGGTGGTTGAGAAGGGTGGGATAATGCAACCACCTCTATGAGTTATATACACAGTAGTTTTGAAAGCAGCTAGGTAAGAAATGCATTCAAAAGAACATTTCGTTGTATGCTCCAACAGAGAGATTAACGCTGATTTTTCACAAAAAGTAGTCAGAATTGCTCCAATTATACAGACTACAGATATTGTTTTATAGTTTAAATATGTTAAGCAGATAAATATAAAGGTCTAAGCAACACTTTTAAATACTAACCAGCTCTGTAGGAATTTTTTAATTTTTTTGAAAACATGTCAAAAAATGACAAATTTTACCCAAAATTTCGATTTTTGGAGCAAAAGCGCAGACTCAAGCCATTTTTTTTTCAGCAGTAAAATTTCACGCAGTTGATGTACTAGTATAAAGGCAACTTTTGGCACCTACCCGTTTTTGATTTTCAAAAAAAAATTTTTTTCGCTCCACCCTATTACACAGTATGCATTTCGCCGTATGAATTTGAATTCTTTTTAATGTTCCCTGTTAACGAACCATAAATGCTAAAAGACATTTATTTTCATTAATGAATATTTCATTGTAAACCCAAAAAACATGTATGACAAACTAAGTTCGTAATACTAATGAACTATGTTGAAATATCTTTATGAACTAAGTCAATTACTGTATCAACTATTATACCTTCATAACGCTAGAAATATGCAGTTTACATTTTTCAGCAACATACTTTACTTTTTAACAATATCAGTATTCGACTAAATCTAATCAATAACAACTTGTGTAGACTGAATTAATCTACAAAAACAAAATAACTTTTTTTTTTTTTTTTTTTTTTTTTTTTGAAAAAAAATTTTTTTTTTACTTAAATATTTTGTAAGCAAAATATTAAAGTAAAGTGGATATAAATATTTGCATATGTAAACTCCAAACTACGGTACCAGAACAGAATGTAGCATGCATGTATGCACATGTAACTTCATTTTTTCGCAAAAGCGCATGGCTAGAGGAGTTGGCGAGATACGCGCTGGGACGTTGAGTGTTTGCGAATTTACTTCCAGGGGTGCAGACTGCATTTATTTATTTATTTATTTATTTTTGACTGCATGTATTTCATTGTTTAATCATGCATGTAAATAACCAGTAGATGTTTAGCAGCAGCTAATTCGATTTTAAAATTCCCCAATCAAACGGAAATGATGGAACCCCGTTTACAGTAAGACCGCCACATTAAATATATAAATAGATAAATAATAATTCTGTGTTCCGCAATTTTTTAAACGCCGATCAAATTAGCGTGTTCTTAGAATTTGTGGTATCCCAATGGGTGCTGACGAACAATTGAAGTTTGGGTTTGTCTTAATGTGTAGATGCCCCCCTAAGAAAATTTTATATACAACATTTAAAAGTAGACACCGTTTCCAAAAGTTCCGTACCAGTAATTTTCTTCTACAAAAATTTGTAGAGAAATTAATAGGGGATGTTTACTTTTTTTTCTATGATTGTACACTACACAAATTTTAAAAAAAGAAGAAAGAAAGGAAAAAAGAAAAGAAAACAGACGATTTGTATAAGCTCTTTTGCAAATAATAACAAGAAAAAATTTTAAACGGACGCCGGATGAAGATCTTCCTCCCATCTATCCCTTTCATCTCTGAAATTGTCAGGAAAAACATCTTTTTCCATGAATGTAAAGTAATAGGATCTCGATTATAATAACGTCGCGATTGGATCTAAAATTTCCAAGAAATAATTCAGCCAGCGTAGGTCCATGCTAAGAAAGCGTCACGACCTGTAAAATCGATTCCGACGAAGTTTCGCATTGCTAAAGCAGACAAACTAATAGAACCACATTAGAAAGGTTTCACATACAGTAAAGCATCGTTTATACGACGATCACTTATACGACGTTTACATTTATACGACGTTTTAATGTGGTCCCGATTCATTCCTATTCATTTTAATGTAAAAATATATCTTTTATACGAGGCCCAAAATCATTTATACGTCGATTTTTCGATTTTATATGGGTTTATTTTTGTTTATTTTTCTAACGAGCGGAAGTTGGCAGCTACGAATGACACCAAAGAGCGTGTTTAAATGTACTCTACATTATATAAATGTGGGCTGGTATTCGATGAGTCTGAAAAATCAGCTTACTTGTAGCAGATTACACAGTGAGGAGTCATTCTTTTTTCGGGGATGGTCAGCTTTCCCGACCTGTTTCAAGTTGCAAATAGACTATCCTTCTAACTGTTATCAGTATTGGCGACTTTTAGTTGGCCACGCGGGGTTTTTAATCTTTGACTTTAAATGGAAAGGAAATGATGTACCTGCAAATGAGGAACCTTTCGGTGAAACATAAATATAGGTACGCATATTTATATTGCTTACTAATCCCTCCCTAGTTTTTTTTTTTTTTTTTTTTTTTTTTTTTTTTTTTTTTGTTTATTTTGATTTGTTTAATTTAAAAATTCATGCAAATCATCACGTTAAACATTAAAATTAAGTGAAAACAAAATTAATTCTAATTTTGGAAGGGAAAATCGATTATACGTCGTTATCGTTTATACGACGTTTTTCGACAGTCCCTTCGGCGTCGTATAAACGATGCTCCACTGTATTTAAAAAATACTTCGTTACGCATTTTCACCTATTAAATCAATATTTTATCAAGATCCTAGTAGTCTATGTTCGTAGCTGATAGTATCCAAGAATTATCAATGGGCAACTATCGCCATCTGTTGAGGCTGCTTCCAAATTCAAACTATTTACTGATGAACACATTTCTAATTCATTTATGTTCATAAGCAATTGATATAGGTAAATGATCTCGTTCCGAAAATATAAAATCGAATATTTTTTTCTTTTTTTTCCCTGTAAAAACAGTATTTTTTTTTTTTCTAAGCAGACAAGGTACGTTCAAACGTTCAAAGGGTTTCGTCTCTGTTCTCTGTCTGTCTGTCCGCCAGAGAGTCCGTACACATAAACTGTATCAAAGACCTGAAATTTGAGTACTTACAGCTGAATACCTCATGTCACACGAAAAATTATAAAATTTTGAAAAAGTCTATTATTCTAATTAAATTAATTTTTTCAATGTCATTCATTCATTTTTGTGATTTAAATTTTAACTTCTCAGGGACGAGCGACCAGTATACATGCAACTTAACCCTTTCCGGCACGGGCAAAATCTGTAATAAAATGAGAAATTATCCACTGACACCGGAATTCACAAATGAATTTTTTAGATATTTTGAAATCCCCAATTTAAGCTTTTATTGTAAACGCAAAATTTTAGTAAAATATTACTGCCCAGTGGCGCAGCCAAGGGGATGGTTTTGGGGTTAAAACCCCTCCCAGAGCTAAGAAAGATCACTATAATTGCCGCTTATATGAATCAAAACTAAACTTAATATTTAAATGTTGTGGTGCAGTTCGTAATCCGCCGCTTTATTGAATCAGATTTCATACAATAAAGTGATTAAATTAAATGGCGAAAATTCTACTTAAAATTGTGAAAGTGCATATTACATGAATTAGTTAAGTAAAAATTGGTTATTTGAACTAAATCACTTTTCTGAGACGCATTATGCTAAAAAAAATGATAATTTCCTGCCACAGAGATGCTTTTTAAGTATTATACAATGAATATTCTAATTAGTACTGATTATATTTACCGGTGATTCAAATAACCGGCAATCCCTTTATCAGAAACTCACCCCCCCCCCCCCCCCACCAGAATCGAATCCTGGCTGCGCCACTGCTGGTGCCGTTTGCAAGTTTGGAATTAAAATTAGGTGAGCGCTAAATCGCACAACGCTCCAGGATATCCAAACTGCAGGCTCCTCCCACAATAGAAACGAGCGCCATTTACTGGTTAATCCTAAAATGACAACATCTTGAACTATTTTTAAAATTCATTTTACATTTTTTTTTTTCTTAACAAGGAATTAAAAGCACTCTTGTGTATTCTTAAAATAATAATAATCATTATTATTAGATGTCCTTTCCCTGACTACCCATAAAATTTTTATTTTATGATATAAAACCATAAGGCACTTTAATTTGAAATAAAATTTCTTTAAAAGAAAATAAAAATAAAAAATGAGAGGTGGGGGTTGATTGACTGATTGATTTTTGACGTCCGATTATCTGCGCTAGGGATATAGGACCAGGGGGGAATGCCCTTCGTGGGGGTCTTTCTTAGGGAACCTAACCCGTATTTACGCAAGGTTCGAAGAAAACCACGAAAACTCCGAACGGTTAGGCCGACAGCCGCGATTGGGTTCGAACCCAGCACCTGCCGTCTACCAGTTGAGAGGTCCGAACCTCTCGGCCACTGGTGGGGCCGAGAGGTGGGGGCTATATGTTAATATCAAATATTTAATTTATATGCTTTAACATTGAAGTTTTATTTATGAACTAGCGGCCTTCGCCCGCTACGCTGGTCGGTTTATCTAAAGAAATCTTGAAGAAGTAGTTAGATAAGGTTCAGACATACATTAAAAAAAAAAAAAGCAAGTCGATCATTCAAAAAACGTTGGGAAATATCAAATATTTACTGTAATTTTTTAAGAAAAACAAAGTTTCGAAAAAAAAAATTAAATCGAAAAAAAAATTACACTGACATATTAATGCAAGGAAATTTTCCCAGAGAGAAAATTCGCCTTGAATACAATATTTCAAATTCTTTTAATTGCTTATAGGCGTTAATGCCAACATAGTGAAAAAAAATTCCATGCTGGGAATCGAACCCGGGCCATCAGTATGGCGCACTGACGTTCTACCGACTAAACCACATGGAACGACAGCCAGCTTGAAACTTTCTCATACTTAAGTAGACTGGCGAAAACATAACGATAGCGCGTTTTAAAATCGCACAGTGACATCTATTGGATTTTATATGTACTAAAAAACGTTATGTACTAAAAAACGTGAGCAGCGCACCTAATAGTTTCTTTTATTTCTTTTTGTTACTTTTTTGTCTGTTGTCCGATTTTGATGAAACAAAGCCTATACACTGCCCGGGAGTGTGCATTCTTCATTAGTGAAAACCGCATAAAAATCCATTCAGTAGTTACGAAGATAACCTCGAACAAACAGACAGACAGACAGACAGACAGACAGACAAAAAATTCAAAAAAAATTTTTTTGTGTTTCATTGGTTTTCTTTTATCGCCCTGACTCCATTTTTGTCAATTATCTTCAATGTACAGACACACCGGGTCCTACTGTTTTATTATATGTATAGATGTATGTGTATCTTGATTTAGAACTAGCACCTGTTAATATTAACAGGTTTTATTTATTTGTCATTTATTACTTTGATTTATTCAATTATTTATTTATTTACTTTAAAAAAATTATTTCAGATTTACTAGTTTCTGATGTCATGCAATAAATTGAAAAAAAAGTACGGCTATTAATAGGAAAATCACATTTAATTATTTTTATTACTTAAGAAACCAAAGGAAAGCTTTTTTGTAATTCATTAGTTTGTATATTGATAAGGCCAAAAGGCCAACTTTATGACATAAGTTTTATTTTTATTTTTATTTATTATTTTTTTTTTTTGTCGGAAATGTATGAAACTAGCAGGTGTTGTTGTTCAGAAATTAGTTAATAACACTCATTTCCCATCTTTTTTTTTTTTTTTTTTTGGTAAATATTTTAGAAAATAGTGTCAAAGTGGGCGTTTTAAACTGAATTTCTGATATTTTGAATTTATATTTAATAAAAGAAAAATAGAGGGGAAAAAATAATAATAACAGATAATTTCAAATAATTTTAGCTAACAGTTTTTTTCAAATACTTTATCCAAATGTTATTTAGTGATGTAAATGATTTTTTATGTAAAAAACAACAACAAAGATGAGCAATTTATTTAACTTATTTTTATAAATAACTATTTGAGATCGTGTTACATAAAAACATATATATACTCTTACACTTGGGCTTAAAAAAGTACTAAGAAGGTTTTTGTTAAATCGAGTTAAAATTTAAATCCAAATTAATTTTACATTTCTTTTTCCTTCTTAATAGTTTTTCATAACTACTAAGACATTCAAAACAAATGTTCAAAGGTTTCCAAAACATTTTTCATAATATACTTAAAATAATAATAATGATAATAATATAGTTACTTCTGTGACTACCCATACAATTTTCCTTTTATGATATAACATCATAAGCTAGTGAATTTTCATAAAAATTCTTTAAAGTTAAAAAAGAGAGCGAGAGGAAATATACTTTAATATCAAGTATTTCATCTATATGCTTTACCTTATCTTATATTAGTTTTATTCAGGTATATTTGTGTATATGGACCAGAATATAATGTATGCATAAAAAGGGGGGTTTTTTTCCTAAAAGTCTGGGAAGGAAAAAAAAAAAAAACGATTTATTTTGATTTAAGACCAACATCTGTTAATATTAGCATTTTTTATTTATTTGTTATTTCTTTCTTTTCTTTTTTTTTACTTTAAAGAAAAATTTGTTGAGATTTACTAATTTTAATATCATGCATTAATTGAAAAATCATGTTCGATTATTATAAATATGAATAATTCAAATAAGATCTTTTTTTTTTTTTTTTTTTTTTTTTTTTTCAATTTATCATTTTTGCACCTTGTTAATAAATAAGAAAAATTCAATTTCGAGAATCTCCTAGATTCTTATTTTTTATAGTAATTGTTTGAATTTATGTTTGATAAAAGAGAAAGAGTGATAAAAAATATGTAGTACTTATTGTCTAATAATTTTAGCTATCATTTACTTTCCAATACAGATAAGTGTTATTTAAATTCTGTACTACACCAAATTCGAGTTTTATTTTTAAATATATTTAATAACTAACCTTTTTACTATTTTTTTTAACCTCAAATATAAGAGTATATTATCTTTAAATACTATATATATATATATAACTTGAATTTGAATACATTTATCATGAAAAAGTTAAATAAATTGTACTTTTTTTTTTTCTGTGTAAAATAATTTATTTTCTACGGTAAATTATTGAAAAGGGTTAAGATAATTCTTTTATAAATACTTTTGTATAAATCTGCTTATTTTATTTATAAAAAATCATTCAAATAATTAAGTAAGATTTGGATAAAGGTATTTGAAAGTAATTGATAATAATAGAATGAAAATGAAATTCTAAGGGTTTCTACAATTAAAGTTTTTTTTTATTTATTTATTTATTTTTTTTTTAATGAGATGCAAAAATAATGAATAAAATAAAGCTCTGCTTTGAATTCCTAAATAATAATAATAATTAAACATGGAATTTTTTCAGACCAGCCCTATTTTTTTTTCTTTCTTTCTTTTTTATTATTTATTTTATTTTATTTTTTTTTTTTAATTATTGCATGGCATCGTAAACTAGTAAATCTAAAATAAATTTCTTTTAAGCAATACAATAAATAAATAACAAAAAAAAAAAAAAAAAAAAAACCTTGTTAACATTAAAAGTGGCTAGTCCTAAGTCAGGGTTCGAAACATAACTTTAATGTTAAAGCATATAAATTAAATATTTACTATTAAAATATATCCCCCCTTTCTCTCTTTTATTATAATAATAATTATTATTATTAACTTTACCCTTTTTTTTTTCCTCATTTACTAACTTATGATGGCTATGGCATATCATAAAATGAAAAAGTTATGGGCAGTAACAAAAATAATATATTATAATTATTATTATCTTTATAGTGAATAATGTTTTGAATATATTGAACAAAAAGAAATTTTAAATTAATTTAAAGAGCCCTGCAAAACCCATATTAAACAATTCCCCAGTAGATGACGCTCGCTTATTAGTATGGGTGGTATGGGAGGAGCTTCAGTTTGTTTATCCCTAAGCGTTGTGCGATTTAGTGCCGACCTTAAAATTAGGTATCTCAGACCGGGCACAGTGCGCCGGAAAGGGTTAAGGGTGTTCTCAACTGCTTCGTTCAACAAGCGCAATACGTTTTGACACATTTACAAACTCATTTTTTAACAGAAAGATATAAATTTGAAAGGCCTGAGTATGGGAGCGATTTCGAATCGAACTTATTTTTTTCATTTTATGATAATTAAATTATCTATCCAGTTCTAAGCTATTTCAATCACATTAATTATAAATAGAAGTTTTCATATACGTCCATTAAAAACATTTCAAAAATATGCATTAAAGTATTTAATTGCTATAAAGGACGTTAAATACTAATAAAAACATTAAAAGATCTTAATAATTTTACATGTTTCGATTGAATTTACTCAATCATCATCAGTGATTTTTATTTTTTTTTTAATTTTTAAATTTCATTTGTAATAGTTTATTGTCATTTTCCATCTTTGTGTTTATTTGTATTTTCTTTTTTTCTGATGATGATTGAGTAAATTCAATCGAAACATGTAAAATTATTAAGATCTTTTAATGTTTTTATTAGTATTTAACGTCCTTTATAGCAATTAAATACTTTAATGCATATTTTTGAAATATTTCAATCACGTAATCACCCGTTTTTCTCCTGCTTTTCGACCGTTTTTTCCGCTTTCGTCGGGAAATCTGCTCAAAAACGTCAACTTTGAAGATTTGTTATGAAAGATCTATTGTGTTTAAAAAAAAAAAAAAAAACCCAGAAAATGGAGTGCAATTAGACAGTTTCTGGGTAACAACCCCTGTTATTTTCATGCATTTCCGAACAAAAAAAAAATTAAAGCATATGTCACAAAGTTGCTCTTTTTGATTTAAGAACACCCTTAAGGGGTTAAATCTATGGGGCGTTTGACGCACTCTTATATTCAAAATATCGCCTCGGGAAATTAATATTTTTAACTTCTTCTTTCGGTTACCTCTGCTTAACCCTTTCCGGCATGGGCAAAATCTATTAGTAAAATGAGAAATAATCGACTGACACCGGAATTTACAAACGACTTTTTAAGAAATCAAGAACTCTTTAATTTAAGCTTTTATTGTAAAAGCAAGATTTTATTAAAATATTATTGGTGCCAATTGCAAGTTTGGAATTAAAATTTGGTGTGTCTGCGCCGGAAAGGGTTAACCCTTTCCGGCACACTGTTCCCAGTCTGGGATACCTAATTTTAAGTCCAAACGTGCAAACGGCACCAATAATATTTTAGTAAAATTTTGCTTTTACAGTAAAAGCGTAAATTAAGGAGTTCAAAATATCTAAAAAATTCATTTCTGAATTCCGGTGTCAGTCGATTATTTCTCATTTTACTAGTAGATTTTGCCCATGCCGGAAAGGGTTAAAGCATATCACATTTTTACTTACCCATCGTAAAAAGAATAAGGTAGGTCTTGCAACCGTTTTGAAAATCGAAAAAAAAAATTGACGGATTTACACGGATTTTTAGATACTGGAGATTCCGAAAAACATATTTCTAGAAAAAGAAAATTGCCGTCCGTCCGTCCGTCTGTCTGTAAAAGCTCTATCTCTCGAATAAATTGAGATAGAGACTTGAAATTTGGTATGTACTTAGTATGTAAGAATAGAACGAAGCCTATTTAATATCAGTAACCTCGATTATCCGGAACTATTTTTTCGGACTCTCGATAAATTCGTTCTGATGAAAAAAATATAAAAATTTTCATATTTTTTTTTTTTTAAGGAGTGGGCGTAAAAGGCAATAAAATAACACAAATTTTGCATAAAGAACGAAGTCGATCGGATTATTAGTTGCCGAGATATTTGTAATCCTGTTTTCTTCATTCTTCTATTTTTCATGACCCTGTATTTCATTCAAAGATATACACTGGTGTGCAAAATTTAAGGACGGAGTCCCAAAATGCCAATTTACAAGGGATTTTCAAGCGATAATTTTCACGCGAATATTCAAAAGGAATTAATACAATTCAAATAATTACAATCCCTGCATAACAGCGAGTCCATATAACATCTCATTCAGGGTCACACATGGTCACAAGAGTCACAGACACTACGGCGAAACAAAAAATATTAAGTTCCATACGTCTCTTTTATGAATCTCAAATGACTACTATATGTGACTCCACTGACAGGTCACTGCGACTGCTGCTTTGTGGCGAGTCACCAGGGGACTTTACAATGTCGTTTTATTGAGACTCTCATATAATTGTCATTTGGAAACTCAATTTCAAAGTCATTGTGAACGTTGCATTATGATAAATCACCAAATAATGCCACATTAAGAGCCCACAATAGTCACAGAAAAATTTCTCAAAAAGACCCGGATGACCATGTAAAGTCTATGGGAGCGTTCTTTTCTAATATCTCGCTCAAATTTTAATATTTTTGCAGGATTTTTTTGCACAAGATAGCTGATCGATTTTGGTTATATATTTTTTATATTACGATAGTTTCAGTTTCAGAACCGGTTTAAACCGGTTTCGGAAGTTAAAGTAATTTTTTAAAGAAAATCTGAAACAAAAATTGAAAAAGTAAAAACTAGCCCGGTTGTGGATTGCCCTCAGCTATCTTGTGCAAAAAAATCATGCAAAAATATTAAAATTTGAGCGAGAAATTAGAAAAGAACGCTCCCATAGACTTTACATGGTCAACCGGGTCTTTTTGAGTAATTTTTCTGTGACTATTGTGGGCTCTTAAAGTCAATTGGTGACTTTCTATCACAAGACTTTGTTAAAAAAAGTGACAGAGACCCTACTGTGAAGTAACCACTGTAAAAAGTGCTGAAAAAGTACTTCCTATTTTTATTGCATGCACACTTAATTCTATAATTAGTGTTGGCTATGTATTATGTTATGCACACTCTAAAAACAACATTTTCAAAACTGAGCAAAAAATATTCAAATCTGAGTATGTCGCACAGTCAAAATAGCCACCGAATCAAAATATCTCATGTTTAGAAACATGCATACATTAAAAAATATGATCATACCTGTTGAATAGTTATTTATATTTCTTATATTTGAATTTATTCTACTTCATTCGCGCACCCAAAGAGGGGAGTTAAGTGGGATGAAGCCCCTTCCAGACCTAACTATTTAAAGTTTTCTAAAATTATGAAAGTTTATTTTTAACACTCTCCAACAAAGTTAAAAAGTGTTTATGCATTCGGGTTGTCTGGCCGGGTGGCCGTTTGGCCGCACTCTAACTCCCATAAATATACTCGGATTGCTATGAAATTTTTATATGCTATTGATGTTTACCCTAGAACGAACCCTATTGAAAATAAAGTTTCTAGCGATTAGTTTATTCAAGGGTTTAGGATAGTCAGAAGTATTCCGATACATTACGGCCTATGGGAAAAATTGTTTCAAATGAATTTTAAAGATGTTACACACTGTCAAACATATTCAAATTTGCATGGATTCGAAAAGTACACTAAAATATGCATTCTGCAAAATATGCAGTGAAAATAATAGTTACTATTCATTTTCAGGGCCCTCAAAAGAATTCCATTACATAATAATAAAGGGTGGAATTGTTTGTGACTTATTTTAATTATGTTAAACGATTTCAAGTATCATAAAATTGATATACGTCGCTGAGACGTAATATTTAACGCATAATATGAAGTGCATAGCATTTACAGGGACACACAAAATACTTCAAATCTTACATTCTTATCCGAAGTACTGTATATTATCGATGATAACTGATGGATGGTTGAAATGCATTTTCAATTATGATATGCGCTTTTGAATTTTACTAAATGCCTGCAAATTATATGATGTGTAAAAATGTTATAGTTGATATACAGGGTTACACAAAATAGCTCATAAAGGTTACTGAATGTGAGGGTAATTATCTTAAAGGTGGTTTTTAAATAATGCATTTTTATGTTGGACTGTTTTCAGTTTACTAAGAAATGTTTGTAGAATATAGATAAAATGATATACAGGGTCACGCAAAGAATTAGCTACATGGTCACACATAAATGATAATATGTAATAAAGGTACTAGGTAAATTACAAGGCTGAACAAAAGTATTCAAGTATTTTCCATCTATTAGAATAAAGTGCTAAAGGAGAAATTTCATCAAGTTTGGCATTTTCTTGCTAAATTAAATTTTCCTATTATATAGTATATACATATATATCAACCGACGGATCAAATACAGGGCTGTTCAAGAGTATTGGAATATATATTTGGCTATGGACAGTAGCATCTTATTTCCCTAAATAACAAAATCTTGTTAATGATTTCAGGAAGTGTTGGAAAGTGTTTCATAATCCATGCTTAATGCAAGATTTTTCTTACTTATTATTTTAAATAGATTTTGCAAAATAGGAATTTTGAAAAAAGTAATCTTTTCGCAATTTTTTTCTTAATTATATATTTTCCTATAAAATTTGAAATATCAGCATTTTTAATATTCACCGCTTAAAACAATATTTTCTTTTTATTAATCAAACAGGTCTAAGCCTTCAGAATTAGGCCCATCAAAAATTTTCAGAGTCCCTGTCCCAGGTTTCGCGAGGTTTGCTCCACCTTTCCACCACTCAGTCTTCGTTCTGTATCAAGTCATAGAAAACTAGGCGTTGAGGGGGGGGCACCGTAATACTTACCCATCATGGATATACATCATATAAAATATGAAACTAAAACATGAGTAAACTATTTATAAAATGCATCGGAAATCCAAAATAAAATGTAAACGTATATTTAAATATTTTTAACACGTAGTAATGCTCCATGAATGAATTGCTGATGAAACAATTTCGGCAAATTATATAAAACGCCAAATTACTCAAGCAGTATCGAATTGTGTAAAGGAAACATCCTTATAACTCCAAAAATAATAATCATATTAACTAACAATTTACTGCGCCTGATTAAACGTCTCATTTCCAATTAAAATATATCTTTGAATTCAAATTTGAATGAAATATAGGATCATGAAAAATCGAAGAATGTGAAAAACAGGATTACAAATATCTCGGCAACTAATTATCCGATCGACTTTGTCCTTTATGAAAAATTTGTGTTATTTTATTGCCTTTTACGTCCACTCTTTACGTCCACAGCATTGCTGCCTCCAATTTTATGGAGTATTTTAACCGTTAAAACCGGTGTAACATTGCCATGTTACACCAGTAATATATGTTTAAATTACACCATTGCATATGTGAAAACAATTACTCCATGAAACTAGAGGCAGCATTTGCCACCATTTTTACACCAATTGTATGGAGTAACGTTTCCACAAATGTTTTACAGTGTACTTTCAGTGTATTAATTTTAACATTTCACATAAAAAAACAGTCGTTGGGAGTCACCGTGATACTTGCCTAACATGTATATGCATAATATAAAATATGAAAATAAAACATGCGAAGATTATTTATAAAATGCATTGCAATTCCAAAACAAAATTTAAACGTATATTTATGTATTTTTAAAATACATTAATACTCTAATAATAAATTGCTGATGAACCAATTTCGACAATTTATACAAAACGCCAAACTACCCATAATAGTACAGCTATGCGTAAAAGAAACATCCTTATAACTCCAAAAATAATAATCGTATTAACTAACAATTTACTGCTTCGGATTAAGCGTCTCATTTCCAATTAAAATATATCTTTGAATTCAAATTTGAATGAAATATAGGATCATGAAAAATCGAAGAATGTGAAAAACAGGATTACAAATATCTCGGCAACTAATTATCCGATCGACTTTGTCCTTTATGAAAAATTTGTGTTATTTTATTGCCTTTTACGTCCACTCTTTAAAATAAAAAAATTCGAAAATTTTTATGTACCCTTCATTAGAACGGATTTTTCGAGAGTCCGAAAAAAATAATTCGGGATAATAGAGGTTACTGATATTAAATAGGCTTCGTCCCATTCTTACATACTAAGTACATATAAAATTTTAAGTCTCTATCTCAATTTGTTCTGGAGATAGTGCGTTTACAGACGGACGTACGGCATTTTTTTTCTTCTAAAAATACGTTTTTCGGAATCTCCAGTATCTGAAACGTGTAAATCCGACAAAAAAAATTTCGATTTTCAAAACGATTTCAAGATTTACCCTGTACTACATACATATGATGGGTAAGTAAAATATATTTCCGGGAACGACACATCTTGTCCATTTTTACTTACCCATCATATACGTAGTATAGGGTAAATCTTGCAATCGTTTTGAAAATCGAAAAAAAAAATTTGACGGATTTACACGTTTTTGACACTAGAGATTTCGAAAAACATATTTTTAGAAAAAAAAAATTGCCGTCCGTCTGTCTGTCTGTTTGTAAACGCTCTATCTCCCGAACGAATTGAGATAGAGACTTGAAATTTTGTATGTACTTAGTATGTAAGAATGGGACGAAGCCTATTTAATATCAGTAACCTCGATTATCCGGAACTATTTTTTTCGGACTCTCGAAAAATTCGTTCTGATGAAAGGTATAAAAAATTTTCGAAATTTTTTATTTTAAGGAATGATCGTAAATGGCAATAAAATAACACAAATTTTACATAAAGAACGAAGTCGATCGAATTATTAGTTGCTGAGCTATCTGTAATCCTGTTTTCCACATTCTTCGATTTTTCATGACCCTGTATTTCATTGAAATTTCAATTCAAAGATATATTTTAATTGGAAATGAGACGCTTAATCCGACGCAATAAACTGTTAGTTAATAAGATTATTATTTTTGGAGTTATAAGTATGTTTCTTTTTTGCAATTCAGTACTACTTGAGTAGTTAGGCGTGTTGTATAATTTATCGAAAGAGATTCATCAGCAACTCATTAATACAGCATTACTATGCCCAATAAAAATATAAATACACGTTTAAATTTTGTTTTGAAATTGCAATCCATTTTATAAATAGTTTTCAAATGTATTATTTTCATATATTATATATGCACATATATGATGGGTAAGTATTACGGTGGTCCCCAACGACTAGTTAACCCTTTAATTCCCACGATAGAACACGTTCTATAAATTATGTAGTTCAGAAAATCGGATTTTACACCAGAAAGTTTCAATAGCTAATTTCAGTTTGTTTAAATGCGGAATTTCTGTAATTAGTTAAATCAAATATTGCTATTTCAATTTTCTGGTGGGAATTAGAATATACGAATTAAAAAAAATCTCAAAATAACTCGGGCGGTTTGAGATCTAGAGAGTTAAATAAAAACCCGTGGTTGACCCAAAGGTTTAGCATTGTGTTTTCCTGCACTCAGTTTTCCATATTTTCATATTTTTGATTGTAGGACAAACACGATGCTAAACCTTCGGGTCATCACCTAGTGGTATCAATTCTTGGCTTATGCACTACTCTATTTCCGGCAGACATGGATCATTAGGTTCCCCTATGACTACTCTTCCATAAAATAGAGGATTTTTTCATGCGTTCGATGACATAGGGTTTTGTGCGGTCGGCACTTGAACTATTATTTTTCGCATACTTTATCGATTCAAATGAAAAGATGTTAATAAAACTTCACTTTATATATGAAATAGATTTATATCAAAACATTCTTAAAGGTAATAGATACTATTTAAAAGCATTTTTTAATTACTTTTTGTTATATAATACTTTCAGCATTAGTAATGTCCTCTTGCACTTCCCCTGCATGGAAAAGAGAGTGTGAGGGAGAATTCTTATTCGGGAGTTTTGAAATATTAATAATTAGGAAACTATGTACAATACAAAAGTCCGGTTTTCAGATATATACTCAGAAACGTGTGGGATTTTCGTTTAGACTGAATTATTTTTTAAACATATATAGTTAAAATTTTTAGCAACAGGTGGCGCTTCTATACAACACCGAATGTACCTATACCATGCGTTATATAGAAACATGAGTTTACTTCGAAGCATCTTTTCTAGGATATTGATGCGATTTCGATTTAAGGGTGGTTTATGTTCAAACACTTTTTTTAAAGTAGTTGAAATTGCATTTGAAAGTTAATTTTGATACAAAATTTGATGAGTAACTGCTATGTTTAGGCATGCTTTCTTTGCATGTCGAGTTGTGTTCTTATCGAACAATACGTGAAGTTAAAACTGCAAAAGATTCGAAGGCCATTACAAATGTGAAGGCTATGATAAAAAAGGTTTGAGAAAATCGTTCATTGGAAGATAGTAATAGATTCAAGAGACTCCAAACATCTGTTGCAGTCGTAAATGAGGTAGAATTCCAAGCCAATACTCATGGTGAGTACTGTACACTTGTAATTTCACGATGAACTGAAATTTCTTTCTGCCTGAGGATGCTGCGTACGTTGTTTTACATCGGCGGTACTTATGAGCTATGAGCGTCTTAATGACAATTTGTAACCTTCGACACTAATTCTTTCTTCTTAGTGAGCTGTATCATACCATAAAAAATTACTATCAATTTTAGCGCCACCTGTTGGCAAAAAGTGTAACTAACGTAATATGTTTGTTTCATCGAAAAGACAAATCCCATAAGTTTCTAAGCATTTTTGTGAAAACCGTATATTTCTATTGTTTATAGTTTGCTAAATATTAGCATTTCAAAACTCCCGGAACTTCTGGATCACCCGGTACTTCGTATTTGAAATGAAACGTAATTTAACTTCGCATATGATTTCGGAACATAGCTTATAGATGCATACACATAAGAAGAAGAATAAGAATGTCAGACGTTGATGTATTCTATATTTTGAAATTAAATATTTCTACAATAATTTAGTGAGTTTAAATATAACTTTGTATCTTCATAAAAATAAATGACTTTAAAAAAAAAGATAACATGCTATTTTGATGTAAAGGCCATGTTAGAAATAAAAAGAGTAAATTTTGATTGGATCAAAAAGGATATTTCAATGATCTACAAAATCGCAGGACCCGAGAGTGTACCGTGCAAGTGTCGGTGTGCGCCGCATCTTAAAACAGATATAATAATAGATGGGGTTACAATTCCAAATGCAGTTGTATTCTTCAACTTCAGCTTTGGTCTTTAGCTTTTCAGATTATCCCAAGTTTTCTCGGGTTCGTATAAATTACAATTGTTATCTCGAGAAGTTCATGTAACATAAATTGGTCAATACGATTTGTTTTATTAGGTTTTTATTCGGCAGGAAGCTTAAAAAGAACGAAAATATTCTTATACAATATAATAAATCATACATAATAAAGTTATGTATAATACCGGGTGATCCAAAAGTCATGACGAACTTTAAAATTGAATAATTCGAAAACGAATCGAGATGTTTTGCGTAACAACGGAAAAAAAAATAGTTTTGTTGGCGATCAACAAATCGCGCTATAATGTTTTATTGCACCAAAAGATGATTTACAAATGAAAAAATGTTGACAACTCACAGGTCAGCTTAATTACAGTTAAATAGTACTACAGAAAGTGTTCAATGTGCTGTCCATTATTCATAAGTGGAGCTGTGAGACTAGGCACTACACCATTTACAGCATTTAGTAGCATTTCTTGCGTTATAGCAAACACATTTTAGCGGATGGCATCTTTCACTGCTGCTGGTGATGCCGTCGGTTCCCAACAGAACCAGAGATATCAAAGCCTAAAAAGTGCGATTTTTGAAATTTTTGACGAATTTCGGAATTTTTTTTTTTTTTTTTTTTTTTTTTGGAAAGAGAAATTAACTCCCAGATCTGGGACTTGGTGTATTAGTACACGCACTTTTGACCAATTTGTAGAAAAAATTGTGTAAGGTTGACAGTTTTCCTTGTATAAACAATTTCCTCTTGCAAACGGATAGACTTTGGAAAAAAATCTTAAATTTTGTGCTAAAATTTCACTTGTAAAAATTTATTTTTCAAAATTTTTCGACCACTGTATATTTAGCCTATTTTATTCTGAACAAAATGCTGCAAACCCCATTTCAATTGGAAAAATAAAAGACGAGATGTTTACAATTTTGTGTATCCTAGTATCTGAGAAAATCGCTGCACACGATGAAACAAAGATGGCCGCCATGCACAAACAAAAAATAGTAAAATTAAAATAACGGTCATTTTGAACTTCCGTCATGTTAGGGTTGTTGTACAAAAAATTTCAGATTTTTTAAAAATAGTCGAGCGACCAGTGCTGGACCACTTGAAATGGATTGACCCTGTAGTATTCATTTTTGGCTTATGCGCCACTTCACTTCCGGCAGACATAGATCATTAGATTCCCCTATTACTTCTCTTCCAAGAAATAAAGATCTTTTTTCTTGTGTTTGAAACCTTAAGTTTTTGTGCTGTCGGCTCTTGGACTAAGAGGCTTAGAATTATAATATTTTGTTGATTAATCGAGATATTATTGAAAAACGGCAATAAACTCTTAAAAAATTTTCCCTCTTTTGTTTGCAAGCTCAATACATCGCGGCCGACCCAGTGGCATGGATGGTAGCGGAGGCTGCTCCCACACCGCTGGTTCCTGGTTTGAGTCCAGCTAGCAGCATGGGTGTCTGTGTTGGGATCCAGATAGATTTTTTATTGTGAAATGAGATTGAACAACAGGAGTCTGCATTTTTGCAAACTTTTTTCTGGTTCAATAATTCAAATTTTTTAAATCTATCTGGATCCCGGCCCATTGTAGCGAAGATCCGACTGTTCGATTTTCTTCTTAATCTACCACACCATGCATCATTACTCCACTGCTTTTATAGAATATCTCTATTTTGACCAATGAGAATCCTTTATAATACAGTGAAGTAATCGTTTGCTATAAATGCAGTGGAGTGAGGATGCAGCAAAAGTTTCAAAATTTTAACAGTGTAGGCTCAAAAATAGTTCAGCATGCCCCACTCTCTCCTAATGTTAAAATTGAAAAACTTGTTCCGAAAGATCGAATTGTTACGTCTCAAATGCCACGATCAATTCGAAAAAATTAAATAAAAGTTTTATAAAAAAAAAAAAAAAGCTTTGCAAAAAAAAAAAAAAAACTTTATGGCCATATACTTCTAGGATTTTGAATGCTTTAACCATATAGCCATCAAGGAACACCTTTCTAATGTACAGATTATTATTATAATGAGCATCATAACTAATCAAATCCACGATCTTTACCTAACGTTTATTGCATCCACAATAAAGACTCACTCCATGTTCCTGTGTCATAAGAACGCTCGGTGAATGCGTCCATTTTGAACAGACCCGCAAACTTGTTCAAGTCGAAAACTGAATGTGTCTCCAACCAATCAACCAAACAATTTGTTTATTTGGGATTTTTGATTTTATCCCTGATTTCAATTATGTTCTCACAATTCTGCGACTCGACTGTGATGAATCAATTAAAAAAATTCTTATCGACTGGAGACATGGTCGATGTTACACTATATTGTGATGGAGGAAGCTTAAAAGCGCACAAAATAATTCTTTCAGCGAACAGTCTGTTCTTCAGGTCTTTGTTTTTAAAAAACCCTTGCAAGCACCCTAATGTGATATTGAAAGACATGCAGTATTCAGAACTCAAACTAGTTATCGATTTTATGTATTATGGCGAAGTTAGTATATCTGAGAATCAGCTATCAGCTTTCATAAAAACTGCACAAACTTTAAGAGTGGAAGGATTGGGAGAAGTGAAATTACTAAATAACCAGTCTAATAGTGAAACTGAAAACTCATTTCATACTATAGCTGAAGATCCGACTGGCAATACATCAAAAACTCAATCTAAACATAAATTTTGTTTTAAGTGGAATAACAACACAAATTTGATGAATGAATTGAAAAGTTTTTTATCCAATGAAACTATGGTCGATGTCACACTAGGCTGCGATGGACAGAGTTTAAAAGCACACAAAATAGTTCTTTCAGCTTACAGCTCTTTCTTCAAGTCTTTGTTTTTAGAAAACCCATGTAAGCACCCTATTGTGATACTAAAAGATATGAAATATTCAGAGCTCAAATCAGTCATAGACTATATGTATTCTGGTGAAAAAATAACCGAAGACCAGTTATCAGCTGTGATAAAAGCTGCACAGACTCTAAAAGTGAAAGGACTGATGGATAATGAATTGCAAAGAAGTCTGTCTAATGAGGAATCAGGAAATCCGATGGGTGATGATTCAAATAATCAAAGTAGTGATGAAGTGTCTCATCAGCCAGTTGGCACGATAGATGTTTCAAATTGGACAATTATGCAGAAACGGTCACTAAGTGATCAAAATGTCGATAGTTGTTTTCTAACAGAAATTAAGCAAGAAGTCATTTCTGATGATGATGATGACATGGAAGTTAATGCTTCCTGCACAAAAACTTTGCCATCCAATGATGCAAATTCTTCCTTCCAATCTGAACAAGATGAACTCGAAGGAAGTTTTGATGTTTCTACACAAAATAATGTAAACCAACAAATGTTAATGATAAATAGCATAAGTATAGTTTTTTAAAGTTATCGCAAATATAACACTGACTGACATACTTAGAATTGCCTGGGCTCATGATAATAACCTTAAATGAATTTCTAATTTGTATGATTTTATGCCTTTAATCCAATTTTGTCTAAATTTATATTTCTAAAAAAAAAAAAAAAGAAAAAAAAAATCCCCCCCCCCTTCTCTTTTCCAAAAAAATAGTGATTTTTTGTAGTAAAAACACTTGTAAGAAGACATTGTCTTGATTTTTAACGTAGGGTTGTTACTTAGTTTAGAATGAGAAATTCTTGTTGTCTAAATACTGTGAAATTTTTATTGTTTATGTATGGGAAATCAAGTATAGATTGAGAGGTGGCAGCACAGAAATCGCCTCATCGAGTTCGTGGCTAAAATTCCATAACTAGTTAACTCAATTCTCATATTAAAATGCAATCTGTCTGCCAAGTTCTATCTTGGTGGAAAAACCTGAAAACCCGATTTTAGTGGTTGACTTGTAAATTTATCATTGTATTTTCCTGCACCCAAACCTACATATTTTCATACCCTTAAATGCAATAAAACAGAATGATAAACCTATGAGTCAACTGATAAAATCAGGTTTTCAAGTTTTTATATCAAGATATGGCTTGGCAGACCGATTTCATTTTAATATGTGAATTGGGTTTAAACTCATTCTGGAATTTCAACCATGAACTCAATAAGATGATTGTCTGTATTGCTCCCTCCTGGTCTAATAGGTGATGATTCAAATAATCAATGTACTGATGAATTATCTCATCAGCATGATAGATTTCTCAAATTCGACTATGCAGAAACAATCACAAATAAACCAAAATGGCAAAGAGGATTTTGTAACAGAAATTAAACAAGAAGTCTTATCTGATGATGATGACATTGAAATTGGTGCTTCTTGCATGAAAACTTCAATTGTACTCAATGATGCAAAATCCTTCCTTCAAATCTGAACAAGATCAACCAATTGAACAAGGTGCACTCAATGAAAGTTTTGATGTTGCAACAGGAAGTAATATATTCCAACAAATCTTAATGATAAATAATCAGTGATGCCGTGAATGCACAAAAACGTGTAATTTACAAAAAAAATCAGAAACAGGGCAAAAAAAAAAAAAAAAAAAACTTTTTATGCGTTTCATAGGAAGCATAATTTCGTCAAAGGGTCGCGGAAAAAAGGCTAATTTCGTTAAATTCTGAATGAATTTCACACCTTTTCTCCCTGACATCGATACATTTCCACCATTATGTTTGGCAAGAGATGACAATAAAGTTAAGGGCCACATTTTGAATGTTACTCGATGATTGGCGAGTGCTAATTTTGTGCTATACTCTACCGTGGTTTAAAATTCGAGCTAAATGATTGTTAAAATAAGAATCCGTATCCAAACAATACCTTAATTGCAACTAAATTTCTAATTTTTGAATTAATTAATATTATCGTTACTATTTTCATTTCTATTTGAACTATGAGACTACTTCATTCTTGAATGGATCTAAGTACAAATATTTTAGAGGTATACCTAATGTTAATGAATCTTTTTTAATCAAGCAAATTATGAATTTCAGTAAAAGCCAGCTTTTTAAAAAAAACTGCTTCAGAAGATATTGTTTTTTAGAATCTGAGCCAGGTGATCGATAACCAAGAATTCTGATCTTAATAATGTTGTTTAAATTTATGATTTTTTATGTATTTATTTATTTTTCATTTCTTTGTTCTGTACAGCCATGTGCGTAACCAGGGGGGTTGCCCAGGCACCCCCCCCTGTTGCACCCTGTCAGACATCTTCAAATTTATATGAATCTACAAAGTGCACTAAAATATGCATTTTATAAAGTATGCAGCAAAAAAATAGTATTATTCATTTACAAAGCCACACAAAAAATTCCAATATATAACAATAAAGGGGGAAATTGTTTGCGATGTATTTTAATTATGGTAAACAATTTCATATATAATCAAATTAATGTACGTTGCCGAGGATTAATATGAATTATTTCATGCATAATACTAGTGCATAGCATTTACAGGGACACACAAAAGATTTCAAATGGTATACTATTCTATCTGAAGTCCTGCATATTATGGAAGATGGCTGTTAGATGGATGAAATGTATTTTAATTATGATATACGCTTTTAAGTTTTACTAGATGTATGCATATTATATGGTTTATACAAATGCTAATTGTTACACAATTTATATATACAGGGCTACACAAAAGATCTCGGAAAGATACTGAATACGAGCGTAATTTACTTAAGGTGGTTTTTAAATATGGTATGCCTTTTTACGACGAACTGCGTTTAGTTTACTAAGAAATGTTTGTAGAATATAGATAAGATGATATGCAGGGTCACGCAAAAAACTAGAAACATGGTCGCCTTTGGATGATAATTTCTAGAAATTTGATTTAAGTAGTTTAAAGAGAATTTATTTTAAATTAAACTTTAGCAAAATACTTTCATGCATTAAAGGTACTATGTATTTTACAGGGATAAACAAAAGTATTCAAGTATGTTTCCATCTATTAGTATAAATTACTGAAAGGAAAATTTAAAACCAGTTAAGCGTTTTCTTGCTAAACTAAATTTTACCATTTATGTAGTCTATATATTAACCGACAGATCAAATGCAGGGCTTTTCAAAAGTTTTGAAAAACATATTTGGATATGAACAATAATACGTTATTTCCTGGGTAACAAAGTTTTGTTAAAGATTTTAAGAAGTGTTGGAAAATGCTTCATAATCTATGCTTAACGTATGATTTTTCTTACTTGTTTTATTTTTAAGAAAATTATTTTGTTCATCTTTTTAAAAATTAAAATTCTTACTAGAATTTGTATTAGTCACAGTAAGTCAAAAAGTGGGTTTTATAATCCCAAATTGATGTCTTTTGTTTATGGTAGTTTTTTTATGCTATTCTTTCTCATGCATGTTATTGCAATTCCATAAGAAATTAGCGTAAATTCTCGACAAGGATAGAAATGATTTATATCTTTGCTTTTGTAATCTAAAGTCTAAATATGAGCAAAAAAAAAAAAAAAAAATGAAAGGAAATACAGATTTAAATTGATAATTCCACCATGTGATTGGCCTGAGGCACAGAGGGAGGGGGGGGGATTGTACAAATCTGCTTCCTTCCTGAAAATTTTATTTATTCATGTGTAGAAAATATTGAGAGAACTCTTTTCCACTTTAAATTGCGTACATATTCCTTTTGCAAGTTATTTTAATGCTAATTTGATCAAAATCAAAATGACGGGGGGACTAAAGTGGTGTTTATTTATTTATTTCAGTATTTCATTGCTGTTTGAAATGAAAATTTATGATAATTACAGATTTATGTTTATGGATATCTTTGTTTCATATCTATCATGTTTTATCTATGTTTATATATATTTTTTGTTTCCATTAGATTTATTTTGGAGCAACTTCTCATCCTTCTTCACACAGTGAAAAATTGCGTTTAAGTGCTTTTTAGAGATGAAATGGGCTCTATTTAGTCTTCAGGCTCGGGCTCATTTTTTCTGAAACTGGAAAATTTTATTTATTTAAGTGTAGAAAAGATTCAAAAAACTTTTTTTCATTTAAAATTGCCTACTTATTCCTTTTCAAATCATTTTAATGGTATAGTGATCAAAATAACGGGGAACTGAAATAGTGTTTAATTTATTTTAGTACTTCATTGCTGTTTCAAATGAAAATTTGTGATAATTATGGATTTATGTCTATGGAATTTCCAGTGACAATCTATTGAATGGCGTCAATCAAAATAAACACAGCAATGAATTTACTTTTAGCTGGCTTTTCGTTTGCAGGAGATAGTTTTTAATAGGGTCGTTTATTTATTTATTATTTAGTTACATAATGCAAAGAGCATTTTTTCTTTTGTTATTAGTAAACAATAATTAGCTGAAGGTTTGTAAATTATTTAATCCTCTAATGTACACGAGTCATAGTCGTTTTTTATATGAAAATAAGTTTAGTGATTGTTCTATCTATTTGTCGACATGATCTTTGCTCATGCCGAGGACACCGTACATTTTCGAAGTAATTTTCCTCCGTAAGTAAATATAATTATAATGTTATTTCAATAGAAAGCAATTGATCATTGTTTCCACTTTTGCTGTAAAAGCATTGGACCTTTGGGTTTGACCCTTCGGTCATTTTTTTTCAATTTACATTGATTTTCAAATAGCTGTCAATCACGAAAGATTGTTATGAAAAAGGAATAGATTATAATTAAAGATGTACAGTTTTTCGACAGAAAATTTAAAAACATTGTTCTATTTGAGTTTACAAGATTACAAATAGTAGTTACTGCAAATTGCATGTATTTATTCGTTAAACACAGACGTGTCCATCAACTTTACTTGTTTAATTAGCAGGAAATTTGAGAGTAATTTCAAGTATTAAGTATATTTTTATTTGAATCGGATTTTGATAAGATTAAATTAAAAATTTTAATTAACAACTGTATCTGTATAAGAAGTTTTTAAAAATGAGGCATTACTTTTGAAACGATTTTTGAATGTCATACAATTTTGTTTTGCATATTTTTAGTAACGGGCTCAGGTTCTGGTGACAAAAAATCTTTCAGGCTCGGACTTAAAATCGTTGGTCCTGGGCCTTGAAAATTAAACCTGAATTCATCTCTAATCCTTTTTAACCCCTTAAGGACGAGCGACATGTATAATTGTCACAAATAGGCCGTGTTTATCGCCACCAGTAAAATTATACCGTAAATTTTGCCTTATCTAATCCGAACATGTTCTCGATTTAATAAGCCACAAATTTCTGTCTTTTAAAACCGGTGACAAAACATTAAAAATTTCGTAAAAGGCTTCCGTAGCGAAGCGGTTAAAAGAACTATTGCACAGATATACCTTCTGCAAAAAAAAAACTTGTCTAAAATGGAAATTGGATAGGTTTTATGGGGCTCTGTTTTATTAGATTTTACTACATAAGATATTGTTTGTACTCAACATGTTCAGGTTAAAAAATTTGGGCACCCTCACCCCCCCCCCCATTCAAAAGGCTGGTTACGCCTATGATAGCACATTATTTTTTGTTTGATATTTATTAATTAATGCCTTGTTTGCATAATATAGAGTTTTTTCTGTAAAATAACTAAAATCCAATAAAATCTAACCCACCACACTTTTTTAAGTATTAATTATTTTCTATTTAATTCCCTTAATCCCCTTATGATTTAATTTATTTCAGTTACCAAAGCAACCATTTCAATCAAAGATGGAACCACCTGAAGAATGTACAGACAGTACTTCAAATTTAGCTACAGTCGCTTCTACGTTAGATGATAATCAAGAGCCCAAAACTTCTGGTAAAACTTTATTCGGTACTACTCTGTTATCCCGTTGACCAATTTAATTATTGACATAATTTTTATTTTAAATAACAAAAAAACAAATAATTAGTAGAATATTAATAAAAATATTAATAAAAAGTTGAAATAAAAATCACTTAATGACATGTGAATCAATCGTGTCTTAAACGTGTGAATCACATTTAATGTCATTGAATGTGACATTCACGATTATCCATTATTGGCATTCAATCTTATAGCTTGCGGATAATGTTTTGGTCGACGGGATAACCTAGTAGTACTCTTTATTCATATTTTAATAAGTCTACTGTATATGAATACATCAGATGATCTTCATTGAAGACAGTATTGGACGGTATTTACCATCTGATGGCTTTTACTGATATTTACCATGGTTTTTACTGTCTTTGAAAAAGCATGTTTTTATCATAGTTTTTACTATGTATGAAAAAGCTTAATACTTTGACTGTTTTTGTCACTTTTGTGAAAATTTATCAACTAAGTTTACATTTTCCCAGGGGTGAAATTTTTCTGGTACTTAATATTATAATTCCATATAACAATATTCAGTAATTTAGTTTCCGATTGAAAAAAATACTATATGGAAATAGTGGTTTTAATGAATATAAAAAGCACAGAAAACTTTCATCCATGTTTTCTTCCTACAAGAATACAAAATTTTAAAGATATTATTGTACATTTAATCATTATTAAGCATAAAAATTATTATAACTATTATGAGAATTCACTTTATAATATTTATTTTAATGAAGATTAGTTTGCTAATTTTTATTTAAACTAAATGAAAAAAAAAAAAAAAACTATAAGTACATTTTCTATTCTTAAAAATCCTAATCATTTTGATAAAATTCAAGCGCTTACAATTATTAATTATTTGTATAGATATTAGTACATTTTACCAATCTATGTCCTTAGAGCCTCTAGTATTCTATAACAAAATACAAGCTTTACAGCTTTCTATACACTAACTTTATTTCTTAATTTATGGTGCATATGTGGAAAATTTGAAAAAATTCGCTCTATCGGTAAAAAACTACAATGAGTGAAGATTTTTCATTAATGTAGAAATTCAGGATTTATTTCTTTATTTATTTAACACTTTCTGCCAAATTTGGTCTTTTACATCTTTTGGTTTAAAGGAGCTCTTTGGAAATGAGTACAAGTGGAAAAGAGTACAATTAAAATGTAAACTTGCTTTGTGAAACAGATAATAAATGTGTTTTGCTTTATTTATAGATTTACAATTGAAAATATAAAAAATCACTATGATTAAAGTGTATCAACAGCTTTAGAGAACTAATTCTTTATTTACCATTTCTTTATATCTATATACATAAAATAAAATCTGGATTTCGTATTAATCAATGCACATAAAAAACTACAGTAATGATATATTTGAAATTTTATTTATACTCAATCAAAAGTTTCAAAAAAATTGAAATTACTTTTATAATGTGTGCATATTGATGCTATACTTCAGAATCTATTTACGTGATGTGCTAATTCACCGAAGCAACGAAGCCAAATAAATTCCTCTGATATTCATAGATTCTAGGGTATTGTATATTTTTAAATTTTATACCAAAATGTCAATTATTACAAATCTTAATTTTTTAATATATACACATTACTATAACAATAGACAGCCCATTTATTGAAGTTATTGTGAACGCTGCAGTCCTGAATAAGATCCTTTTTGTTGGTCAAGATATAGTCGATTTCACTTGTTGAGCCATTTTGCACAATCCCATGTCCATCATTTTCTTTGTGGCTTTTTTTTTTTTTTATGAATTTATGATATACATCTGTTCACATTCTGCAAACTCAATCAATCTGCTTCCTCTTTCATTTCTCATACCATATCCATGATTTCCTACAGAAAATTCAACTTTCTTTTTTCTCCCCAATTCTAGCATTCCAGTCTCCCATTATTAATTTTATGTAGCAATTTCCCTTTTGATGCATGGAAGCTACTTCTTCATACAAATCCCCAATTTCTTCATCAGAATAACTTATTGTTGGTGCATAAACTTGGGGAATTTGCAGCTTGTAACTCTATCTGATGCACTATCATATTCTACAATGTGATTCTTCTACCTTTTATGAATCAGAAATCCTACACTGCTTGTTTTTCCATCTTCTGTGCCTCTGTAGTACAATACATGTCTGCTGAACGTAAAATCATAAAAATTGGGGTAAAAATATTTCTTATGGCATCAAGTACTACTAAGAAAGGATTTTCTAAAATTCAACCCCTAAAGGGGTTAAAAAAGAGAACGAACTTTTGAAAAATTCCTTAAAAATCTGATTTTATATATATATTTTTTTTTTCAACTGATTAAATATTTTAGTATATTTTCTATGCTGAATCGACTGGTACCAACCAAATTCTTTTAACTACAATTATTTTGCATGTAAAGGAATAATTTAATCCTGATTATAAAACAAGAAGGATTTCTTTTTTCATCATGGTTATAATATAGTGTGATAAAATGTACAGATGTATATTCGCAAATTTTTTTTGCACGGCCTTCTATTGCTATAGTAATGTATACACCACATGGCCATTGATGAACGTCCACTTGCAATTTTAGACATTTTGTTAAATATCTAGAAAAATACTTGAAGAATTATCCTGAAACTCTAAGAGTATAAATATAATAGTACAAGTCATACATTTCCGTGAAGTTTTTTTCCCGAAACTAGGGGACCGTCAACAAATTTGAAAATAATGAATATCTTTTGGATAACCCTGTCAAAATTAATATAGAAAAAGCACTCAAACTGTAGATTATGATTAAGTGGCTTATTGTAATTAACTGTGTTAATTGTTATGTCGATAGGATGTATACTCATAGAAAAAGTAAGATTTTTATAAAAACAGTCCCAAATTTTTCAAAGATTTTTGTTTATAATTTGCAGAGTTCTTAATATAAAATAATATTCCTTTCTGAAGACATGACAAATAACATTGCACACAATATCCTGTAACCAGAATTTAAAAAAATATTAAAAATTGTATGAAAATTAAGTAGGTTTACTAAATAATTTTTCACTGTGCATGCGTCAATGATATCAAAATGTCATTTGCATATTTTGTTAGTTAATTGTATAGAGCAACTTTTGTGAAAGTCTCAAAATCATAGCTTGAAAATTCTGAAAATAATCGTTAATAGAATAAGTTGAAAATCCGTTATTCTCAAAATGAAGCAAAAACAAGAGAGGTTGTATTCATAAATTCATTGATTAGTGACATTTTTGAATATGCAATATAGGATACACTATTAGATTTAGATAAAATTCCTCTTTTTTTTTTTTTTTTTTTTTTTTTTTGCTTCTTTTGGGGAAGAATGGATTTTGTACTTATACTATTGAGGATCACTTTGAGAATTTTCAAGCTATGTTTTTCAGACTTTCACAAAAGTTGCTCTGTACATTTAGCTAACATAATATGCAAATTAAAATTTTATATTGTTGATGCATGCACAGTGAAAAATTATTTAGTAAACCTACTCATTTTTCATACAATTATTATTTTTTTTTAATACTGATGACAAGATATTGTGCGCAATGTTGTTTGTCATGTTTTCAGGAAAGAATATTATTTTATATTAAGAACTGTGCAAATTATAAGCAAAAATTTGGGACATCCTATCAACATAAAAATTAACACAGTTAATTACAATAAGCCACTTAATCATAATCTAGAGTTTGAGTGCTTTTGCTACATTAGTTTTGACAGGGTTATCCAAAAGATATTCTTTTTTTTTAAATTTGTTGACGGTCCCCTACGGAGTTTCGAGAAAAAATCTTCACGGAAATGTGTGGTTTGTAGTTTGTACAATTATGTTTATACAGTTAGTTTCAGGATAATTCCTCATGTATTTTTCTAGATATTTAACAAAATGTCTAAAATCGCAAGTGGACATTCATCAATGCCATGTAATGTATATTTTAAGAAATTAACATTTGTAACATTACACATTTTGGCATAAAATTTAAAAATATGCAATATCCTATGATCTATGAAAATCGGAGGAATTTACTCGGCTTCTTTCCTTCGGTGATTTAGCACATCACATGACAAGATTCTGAAGTATAGTATCAGTATGCACATATTATAAAAGTAATTTCAAAATTTTAAAAACTTTTGTTTGAGTATAAATAAAAGCTATCAAAATTTTTATTGGTCATATGATTGATTCAATAAGATTATGTTGTTATACAGTAGATTTAGTATTTCTTAATAGCTACTTTATAGTTTTTACTTAAGCAGTTTATTAGATTAAGATTAATTTTTATTAATTTCAAAGACGTAAATTATGATGATTGAATTCTGAAGTAAAGGAAGGTATGGAATTATTGTTTCAGAAATTTTTTAAGTGATTGCCATAAAAAACTATTTGGTACTACTTGATTATTCTACATACAAAAAATTTATTGCCAAACCATAAGATTAAAGACCAATAATTGATTATCATGAATATCACATACAATGACATTAAATGCAATAAACGTGTTAAAAACGTCATTAAGTGATTTTTATTTAACCTTTTTATTTGTATTTTTATTAATATTCTACTAATTATTTGTTTTCCACTTTTAAAAATAAAAATTATGTCAGTATATATAATTTGATTATCAGTTTGGTGAAATTGGTCAATGGGATAATCAAGTAGTACCCTATTATTTTGTTATACAGTAGCAATGTATATTTTGTTTTTTATAATAACAAGTTACCATTGCTTGTAATATTTAATTCTGTGGACAGTATTTTTGTGACTTCACAGTTAGTAAAATGGTGATTTTTGTAGCCTTGAACCAAAATGAAGTTCAGCTGAAATTTTTTATGAATTGCTAACTGGAAACAAATGCTAAACTGTTTATATTCTTTTGAGAGTAAAAGAAATTTTCCATAATTGTCTGCATGCAGTAAATACAATGAGTAGTATTCCTATGACGTCACAGTACATTTGGTTGGTTGGTTGGTTGGTGTTTTTTATAGCCCCGAACCGAAAGGGATAATGAGGTTCATTGATTTGAAAGATGTAAGCTATCATAAAGAACGAAGACTCTGTTGTATTTAACAAAATACAAATATCTTGACGAATATACATCCGTGTTGATGGAGCATGCCTGTTTCCGTTATCCTCTGTGTCATATGTGATGCACAGTAAAGTCTCAATGGCTAATAAAATTTGGGCTGACATTCTGCATCGTATTTCCAACAATTGCTGGCAGCACTGTGAGATTCCATATATTACTTAATGTCAATACCTCAACAAAAATTTGAAAACATTTGGCATTTCTCAGCAACAGTTTAGATTAGAACCTAAATTTTCAGAAAATAAATCTAAAACAATTAATTAAACATATATTTTAGCAGTTTTCGAAATTCTGTCCCCTAAGGAGGTTAAAGGGGGATAAGAAGTTTTAGAACAGTTTGTCATATCTCAGCAGCTGTTTTAGATGATGATATTTTTCGTAAATCATGAAATTACGAAAAATAAATCTACTAAAAAATAGTGAAACAAATATTTCAGCAATTTTAGAAATTTACCCCCTAAGGGGGTTAAAGAAGGGATTGAAAATGTTAGAACATTTAGCCATATATATCTGCAGCTGTTTGTGTAGGAACAAGAATAGGGATGATGAATTTCAGGTTCAGGATTAATGAGTTCAGGATAATGAATTTATTTTAAAATAATAATAATAATAATAATTAAACCCTTATTTCAACGATTTTAGAAATTTCCCCCTAAAGAAATTAAAGAGGGGTTGGGAGTTCAAAAATTGCAGAACATTTGGCCACATCTCAGCAGCAGTTTTAAGTCAAAACATGAAATTCAAGGTAAATCGTTTTAGAAATTTTCTCTTCCTAAGAGCGTTAAAAGGGAAGCTGAAAAAAAAAATTGGCCATATCTCAGCAGATGTTTTAAGTAGAAGTCTGAAATTCAAAATAACAAATCTACTAAATAAATATTTAAACATGTATTTCACAGATTTTGGAAATTTCCACCTAAGTGGTTAAGGAAGTCGAACGTTTTAGGACATTTGGCCATATTCTAAAAGCAGTTTTAAACAGGAGGATGAAATTCAAGATAATAAATCTATTAAAAATAATTAAATATGTATTTCACCGATTTTAGAAATCTCTTCTTTAGGAAGTTAAATGGATGGTTGAAAATTATAGCATATTTGACCATATTTCAGCAGCAAATTCAAGCAGAAGCTGGAAATTCAAGATAAAAATATGCAAAAAAAATTCTAAGTACTTAGTAATTTGTCAGTACTTTAGTTACAGTCAAAGATCGATAATTTGCACACCCATAATCTGCAATTTTCTATAATCTGTGTTACTTTACGAATGTAAACACTGAAATATACAGTTAAGAAAATGTACAAATTCATGATCCAAAAATCATTTTTTTTAAAACAAATAATAAAAAAAAATAGAAAAAAAAAATCATAATAAAACATCTTCTTTTTTAAATATAACTCTTTTATTTTATTAACAGTGGAAACAAAGTATTATGGAACCTGTATAATTGTTTTTATTTATATGCACATACATATCAAATTTTTAATAAATATGTTTTAAAAGACTTTTTTTTGAGACAGAATATTAAATTAATTATTAAATTACATATTTTTTCATATTTTGCTAATTACAGAATTAAAATGCTGTCTATGAATAATAAAATGATGTAGAATCCATAATACTCTATAATCCATAATATTCCATAATCCGTGCAACCTTTGGCCCTAACTTATGCGGATTAAAGAACTTTGACTGTATTTTAAGACTTTTGTCTATTATGGGGCAAACATGGACTTTGAACTGAATAATGTAAGACTGTACAAATCAGAAAAAAATTATGGTTATTTGATCGGATATTAAGATTATTATTATTTTTGTAATTTTCTCTTTGCTAGATACATTTCGTTTGATTCAAGATTCTTTTAGAGAAACTGACCAGCATAGCAGGCGAAGGCTGCTATAAAATTAGAATTTTTATCAATAGTATTAAAATACAATTTTAAGAACTCATTGATCATTAGGTATGATCGGAAGTATATTGTTAGGTTTTTACCAGTAAAAACCTAGTTTTACCATGTCCTGCTAAAACCAGTTTTCACTGGTAAAAAGCCAAACCTGATTGAAGACAGAGTTTCCCCCAGAGGGTTTCAGGGGGGCGCTCCACCCCTCTTGCCCTTTAGTTTAAAAAATAGTGCCCCTCTTGCCCTTCATCCAAAAACTAGCGCCCCTCTTGTCGCTCATTGAAAAAAAATATCACCCTTCTTGCCCCACATTTGAGAAAACACAGAATTCCAGCGATGATGCAGACGTGCTATAATGCATAAATTACATAAAAAATCGGCGACGGAACGCAAAAAAATAGCTCTTATGCGTCCCACAGGGCATGTAATTTCGTCAAAAAATTGCGAAAAAAACAGTCAAATTTCACTAAAAAAAATCACAAAATAAAGACTTATTTCTAGCAAAATTCACGACAAAATGGCTAATTTTGTCACAAAATCCCATAAAAACGGCTGATTTCCTTAAAAGATCATAAAAAAAGCCAATTTTCATGCAAAAAGCGCGATAAAACGGAAAAATTTGTCAAACAATTCATGAAAAACGGGAATTTTCGTCAAAAAATTGCGATAAAACGGCAGATGTCGTCAAAAAATTTGCAAAAAAAGGCAAATTTTCGTCAAAAAATCTCAATAAAGCAGAAAATTCTGTCAAAAAATTTCCGAAAAACAGCTAATTTTGCCAAAAGTTCACGAAAAAACGCAAAATATCTCGAAAGACGGCAGATTTTGTCAAAAGATTGTAAAAAAAAAATGCAAATTTCCTCATAGAGACACACACTCAAAAAAAGTTAATGCCAGAAGTGAATTTTTCTGTTCTACAAACTAATTTTCCTGCTTCAAAATTGTGTTTTTAATGCTCAAAAAGTAGATTTTCCTACTTCACGATCTAGGTGTGTGAAGGGAAAATTACTCCTGGGGCATAATTAGAATTTGAGGCCTCCCCCCCTCCCAATTTTTTCTTGTGACAGCCCAAAAATGATGTTTGTAGCATAAATTTGGCACCCCCTAAATTTCCGAGCCCGAGGCGACCTTCTCCTTTCCCCCCCCCCCCCCCCCTCTGTTCACAATCCTCTTTTGACTGTACCAAACTTTCTAAATGTGAATCCTGAAAGCACCCGTTTATGAAACAAAAAGAACCCTTTATTAAACAAAAGTATTCTTTTTTCTCAAAAAAAAAAAAAAAAAAAAAAATGTCTTTTTCAATAAGTCAGGCCTGCCCCTTAACAATCCTTTAACAAAATCGGCTGTTTTTTTTCGTGATCTTTTAACAAAATTTGCCTTTTTTTTTCGCGATCTTTAACAAAATTTGTCGTTTTTTTCGTGATTTTTTAGCAAAATCTGCTGTTTTTTGCAATCTTTTACCAAAATTTATGGGTTTTTTTTTCTTTTTGCTCAATTTTTTGGCGAAATTTTTGTTCTTTTTCGATTTTTTGACGAAATTTCTGTTTTTTCACAATTTTTTGAACCCCTAAATTCTAGATTTGACTGTATAAAAAATGCCCTTAAAAATCAAAAAAGTGCCCTTTTCAGAACAGTAGCGCCCTGCCCCTTTTTAAACCTGGGGGAAACTCTGTGAAGATAATTGAAGGTTTTCTACCCTCTGTTAAATTGCTGTTTGAAAGAACCTAATATGTACAGAGATTTTGTCTGATAGATGAGGCATTTGACAATAGATGTATTGAGATATTTGGAACTTTATTTTATAGCTCTTTATCTCAAGCTGATGATGGTGTCACTTACCACATTTCTGAGTTCTTTATATAACAGTTTGTGATGAGGCTATAAAATATAAATTAAAGTCTAGAAAGTGCTTTTGAAAAATTTTATTTTTCTTACTAAACTTAAATTTTTGAGAAATTTTCTCATTTTTTCTCTATTGTTCCCAGGCTTAACAAATAACCAGTTTTTGAAAAAAAGAATTTTTTGGTTTAAACTAGGTTTTTTTTTTGGGGGGGGGGGAGGTTCTGTTTAAACCAAGTATTTTTTTAAACATCTTTTCTGTTAGATATACATGCATATTTATTGATAATAATTGACATTATTGGATATATGAGTAGTATAACTTCATTTAAAAATAACTTAAATTAAATAATTACAGTCAATTTATAATTTATATAGAAAAAGAAAAAAATTCAAATTTAAATTTAAACTGCATTAGTAACAATCTTATGTTCAAAGAATAAACTGCTCTACACAGTGAAACATTGATACTCTGAAAATCTTTATAAACAATCTTTTGATTATTAATAATAAACATTTGGATGTAGTTTGATGAAGATAACATTCTTTACTACAATTATTCAAAATATAAATTTCGAATACTTCTTGGAATTTTGTTTTTTGAATGAAATTCTAAGTCAAGATTTTTGGCCATTAGATTCTACAAATAATAGAAAAAAAAGAAAAGGAGAAAGAAGAATTAGCATTATTAAAGCGCTAAAACTAGCAATAAATTTTTTAGTACTCTCTTATTCGACTACAAATTTTCATTTTAATTCTTAAAGATAACCTCCCCAATCAAGAAAATTTTCTTTTACAGCTTGACCAAAATCTTAAAGATTATCATCTTATGTTATTAATTGCTTTAAATAATCTGACTATGCTAAATATTGAATATTTTTAATATATTTTATCTTTGATAAATTCACATGTTTTTTAAGCTTTTCTTTTAGCTCAATAGATATGAACACATACTAATTTTATCCTATACATATGACCTAGACTCACTATATCTTATGCTTATATTGCTGAAAAAAATGCATTAAAAATAGAAATTATTTATTTTCAATAATTTAAAACATTTAAATTATAAAGGAAAAGAGAAAATGTCATTAGATTTCTTCTAAAAAAAAAAACCTAATTAGTTTTTCTGAGAAAAAAGGTTGGTTTAAATCATAAAATCCTGATTGTTCCATGGCCGAAAGTACCAATGTATTTTATATATATATACTGAAAAATAAGAAATTTAGATTCAACAACAGATTTTCATAAATTAAATTTATTAAATGCATTTTAAAAGAAAATTTTATTTTTTTAGATTCTGCCCATAAAAGCCCAAGAAAGAAAAAGAAGCTAATAAAGAATCCATCAAAGACTAAGGTTATTAAAAAAGTAAGATTTTATTTTTATTGGAATTTTTTTTTCTTGGAAATATTCAAATTATTATCAAAATAAATTATGTATTTTTTTATTTATGACATAATTTTTTTTCTAAAATTGTATTTTAGAAGTTGAGGTATAGGGTAACATCCCCAGTAATTGGCACATTAAGAATTTGTCTTTAAACTTACTTAAATTTTCATTACAAAGAAATAAGATATTTACTTGGAAATATTTTTAAATCAAAGAATGCATATCTGTGCATCTATTTTGCCCACTAAAAATAAAAAAATTTGAAAAAGTATTTTTATAAAAATATATTTATAAAAAGTTGCTGAAATCGCCAGTAATTGGCACCTAGAGCACCAATGTATGGCACTTTGTGATCCAGTAATTGGCACATGTTTATATTTTTAAAAAAACTTTACATTTTGCATTGAGTTTAATCACTTTAAATTAATTTACTATAGATGAAGATGCCATATTTCAGGTTTTTGAGAGTAAAAAATCAGCATATTAGTCTGAAATGTGAACACTTTAAAACAATACAATATACTTATATTAATACCCAGTAATTGTCATGCTGTCCCCAGTAATTGTCATATGAAGCTTTAATGGATTCCAATTACTGATAGTATTTCATATTTTCAAATAAAAACAAATGATAAACAAAATTTGTCTATAATTTTAAAAGTACTTCCAAAATTAGTGATTTAATCTCAAATTCCTTGTAATTGGAATAGGTGCCAATTACTTGGAACTAGCAAAATTGAAGCACCATTAATTGGCATCTATCATTAATTCAGAAATCCAAATCTTTGTGTCAAAAATACTTTTACACAATTAAAGTAACCCTTTTTAACTAAACAAAACTGTTGTCAATTAAAATTTAAAATATATTATACTAGCTGACCCGCCCGGCGTTGCCCGGGTCCGTATTAACAATATTAAACGAATTTGAAATTTGTATGATTTTATCATTAACTCGAAACATGCAGAAATGCATTGTCTGAAATACGTGGCCACTGACTGTGTGAAAAATCGGTTTAAAAAACAGCTAATGTTAAGCTCTAAAAATACTCAAAATGAGCGATGAGAAATGTGGGAGGGAATATGTATCCAACGACTGCGTAATTTTCGTGTTAAAGTGTTGATATTTATCAAAAATCACTGTTAAGTCACGTAACTAATTACTTTTTTTTTCACACAGAAATCCCAAGTGAAATATTTTGAATTTCAAAGTAATTATATCACTCTTAAATCCGTCTATACCATGAATGAAATCGATACTCGCTCGTAGCTAAAGTGTTGGTATGTAGTATTATAATTTCAGGGCCATTTAACAAAAGTAAGTGTTATTTTTAATCAAATCATGCATAATGTCCACTCTATGGATAAATTCCTAACCGTAAACTTTTTTACCATAACCATAACCTGCCTGTAACCTAACTTTGACTTAACAGTACCTTACCGTAAATTAAATATAGCATAAATGTAACCTAGCTTTCACTTTATTGTAACATATCCTTATTCTAACCATAAAACAAATGCGATTTAACTTTAACCTAACTTTAACTTAACCGTGACCTAACTGTAACCTAACGGGATATTAAATATAATCAAAGTTCTTACCGTAATGTAATTGCAACCTAAATGTTACCAAACCATATATTGGTTTCATGTCCATGGAAATTGTTTTGTCTTGTTCGGATCTGGTTATGATTCATTAGAACATTTTTGTCGGGTTCAGATTTTAGGTATTTTTTGATATTGAGTTATAATGTTCGGGTCGTATTCATGTCCATGGAAATTATTTTGCCTTGCTGGGATACAATTATGGTTCTTTGGAATATTTTTGTCGGGAACAGATTTGTTTCAATTCAGATTTCGGCTTTTTCTTCAAATGGAATTTTTGGGGTTCGGGTTTTCTTGCGTGTTCACGGAAATTATGCTGCCTTGTTCGAATAAGAACATGCTTCACTGGAATATTTTTTTCAAGTTCAGATTTGGTTCAGTTCAGATTTCGTGATTTTTTCCAAAGAATTTTTTTAGGTTCAGATTCGGTTCAGGTGAATGGAAATTTTTTGTCTTATTCAGATCCGGTTACGATTCTTTGGAATATTTTTTATCAGGTTCCGATTTGGTTCGATTCAAATTTCAGGTATTTTTTCAAATAGAATTTTTAGTTTCGGATCTCGTTCATGTCCACGGAAATTATTTTGTCATACTCGAATCCAGTTATGATTCTTTCGAATATTTTGGTCGAATTTAGATGTGGTTTGGGCCAAATTTCAGTTTTTTTCAAATCGAATTTTTTAGGTTCGAGTTGGGTTTATGTCTATAGAAATTATTTCGTCTTGCTTGGATTGGGTTATAGTTCTTTGGAATATTTTTGTCAGGTCCAGATTTGGTTCAATTCAGATTTCGAGTTTTTTCTTCAAATATAACTGTTGAGTTCGGGTCTTCTTGCATGTTCACGGAAATAATTATGTCTTGTTCGAATAAGGACATGCTTCACTGGAATATTTCTGCCAAGTTCAGATTTCGTTCAGTTCGCGATTTTTTCAAAGAAATTTTTTGGGTTCGGATTGTGTTCATGTCCATGGAAATATTTTGTCTTGTTTGGATCCGGTTGCGTTTGTTTGGAATAGTTTTGTCAGATTCAGATTTGGTTCGATTCAAATTTCAGGTTTTTTTTTTTTTGAATGGGAGTTTTAGGTTCGTATCGGGTTCATGTCCTCGGAAATTATTTTGTCTTACTCGAATCCGGTTATGGTTCTTTCGAATACTTTGGTCACATTTAGATGTGATTTGGGTCAAAATTCAGGATTTTTCAAACGAAGTTTTTTAGGTTTGAGTCGGGTTTATGACCATGGAAAGTATTTTGTCTTGCTGGGATCGGGTTATAGTTCTCTGGAATATTTTTATCGGTTTCAGATTTCGTTCGAGTCGTATTTCGGGTTTTTTTAAAGAAAATATTTAGGTTCGGGTCAGATTTCATGCCCACGAAAATTATTTTTCCTTGTTTGAATCGGGTTATGCTTCACTTGAACATTTTTGTGGGATTCAGATTTGGTTCGGGTCAGTTATCAAATCCATAGTTTTTCCCAAACAGAATTTTTAGGTCAGGGTCGGGTTTATACTCACTGAAATTTTGTGTATCATGGATCGGAGTGTGGTCTGTTTTTTTTTTCTGGTTTGAATCCGGTTATGTTTAAATTAGTCTAAACATTAAGGTTATAATCAGTTTTGTTACTATTATTTTTATGGCTATTTCTGATAGATAATTTACTTAGCTATTTGATAATTTATTATGGTGAATGAATCGTTTACGGATACAAACAATTGTACGCCAAACAGCTATTTTATTTTTGTTTTAAAAACAAATTAAAGCCATATTACAATTTTAAATTGAATAGAACACATTTAAATTTAATCAATGATTAAAAAAATAAACTCATAGAAAAGTGTTGTGTAATGTTTTTTACTGAACACAGCTAATGACTCATCCGATCAATTCAAACTGGTTTAAACCAGTATTTCTTTGTTTTTGTTTTTTACCTTTTAAATTGTTATTGAATAGATGACTAAAATTTCGTTTAAAAAATAACGTTTTGTACCATTATTGCCTGTAATACACGATCAGAATGCATGAAAGATACAATTAGATCAATCATAGGCAAGAATTATTTGAATATTTTTATCGTATGACTTTGAAATATCAATATAGAAGCATCATTTAAGACTTTGCTTGAAAAATCAACATTCTTTCGTTAATGTCTTAAAATCGTCTGCACTCTGAAATCTAGATTTTAGATTAATATTATTATTTAAGTGTTCATGCATGATTTTAAAAGAATCTTTTCATCACTATAGTTTATATATTGACATGGAATTATAAATATGTTGTTAAATCATAAACATTTTTCATCTACGTTATAAAGTATCAAAAATTTCTGAAAAAAAGAGAAAACTTTTAGTAATACAATTTTTTACTTCAAATCATATGTTTTCAATATTTTATTTAATTTTGTTTTGACATTTAATTATTTTTAATTTTCCAATTTCAATTATTTTAAAAGCAAACATTTATTTTAGAAAATAATATAATAGAAAAAAACATTTAAAAACATTACGATTTCTTCGTAAAATATGCTTCAGCTGTAATTCATTTCTTCCAATCCGTCTTATTAATACAAAATTTCTTCCTCGTGCTTTATTTTTAAACATTAAAATTTCAGCGATAAATGGTTTAATCTTGCAAACCTTTTTTTTTTTTTTTTTTGGTTTACTTCGCCACCACCTATCTTTTTCCTCCATGGCGTACAGCAGATGTGATAAAAAAAAAAAAATCCTCATTTAAACTGACAGTTTGCCAATCTGAATTTTAAAGGTCAGTCTCAATTTTTAAAATTATTTCTGCGAAAATTTTATGCAACCAACCAACCATAAGAGAATTAAAAGGAAAAAAGTAAAAAAAAAAGCGATTTTTTATGAAAGTGAGGTTTGGAAATTAATTAATTACTCAGTTAATAAATAGAATTTAGAAATTCTGAGCGTCAGGTGCATCAGGAGAGATATTGGGCTACTCTCAGAAAAATTTTGAGCTTCGTACGTACCGTAGTTTTCGCTAACTATCGCAGACACACACACACACACACACACACAGACAGAGCGATTTGTTATTTTATTAATATAGAAATCAGATAATAATGAATTGAAAAGCATGCCTTCCTTAAGCCTTTAAAAATTCTGAAAATTATCGTCAATAGCATAAGCTCAAAATCTGTTATTTCCAAAATGATGCAAAAAGAAGAGGGGTTGTATCCAAATATGAAAAAGTAGTATGTGCAACATTGTGTATGCTATAGTCAGTGATACTAAAGAATGGATGGATGGATACAACCCCTCATCTTTTTGCTTCATTTTGGGAATAATAGTTTTAAGCTTATTCTAGCGAAGATAATTTACAGAATTTTCAAGCTATGTTTTTGAGACCTCTCCAAAAGTTGCCTTATACATTTAGCTAACACATTATGCAAATTATATTTTGATTGCGTTCAAGCATGCACAATGAAACATAATTTAGTAAACTTGCTTGTTTTTTATACAATTTTGATTATTTTCTAATTCTTATTACAGGGTATTATGTACAATGTTATTTGTCATATTTTCTGCAAAGAGCAATTTTTTATATTAAAGTGTTAATAATTGTTTTATAGTAAAGTTTATACAAATTATAAGCAAAAAACCTGGCAAAAGTTGGGGCTTTTTTTTATATAAAAACTTTAATTTCTCTACGAATATACATGCTATCCTTATAAAAATTAAAACAATTTATTATGAGAAGCCACTTAATCATAATCTGCTGTTTGAACTTTTTGCTACATTAATTTTGACAGGATTATAGAAAAGTTCTTTATTCTTTTTCAATTTGTTGATGGTCTCCTATAGGGTTTCAGTGAAAAAAATCTTCACAGAAATATATGACTTGTACAATTCTGTTTACACACCTGAAGTTTCAGGATAATTACTAGTGTATTTTTCTAGATATTTAACAAAACATCAAAAATCTCAAATGGCATGTCACTTTTGGCTTTATAGTTTATTAGAATGACTTTTTAAAAATTATTTAGCTGCTCACCACTGTATTCATGACTCTACTTGCAATCTGCACCTGAACTGTCTTCTCTTAATTAACTATATCATAGCAAACGCGGTAGCGTTTGGTATAATATGTTTAAGAAATAGAAAGTGCAAACAACTTTCTAAAATTTCTGGCGAACCAGTTGAGATACGGCAGTGAAATTTTTTTTAAAAGATAGAACTCGACGAGACGAATAAAATGATAGCATTCAAAAAATTACTGCAGCTTA
Organism: Maratus speculifer; assembly: GCA_964019185.1. Taxonomy (NCBI): domain Eukaryota; kingdom Metazoa; phylum Arthropoda; class Arachnida; order Araneae; family Salticidae; genus Maratus; species Maratus speculifer. The sequence continues at coordinate 29,253 of CAXHSM010001437.1, read as the reverse complement.
GAATAGGTTTTTATTTAATTTTTAATGAAAAAATGAAAGCAAAAAATTCAACAAAGTCTTGCTAATGTTTCCGTGGATGGATTAACTTCGTTTTTGGTTTATTTTAATCCTCATGGTAAAACTCAGAACAGTTTTTTTTTTCATCTTTGTATGTTTGTCGGTCGGTGAGAAAATCGAATTTTTGTCTGAAATTTCCAGCTGAACTTAGTCTTTTTCTTATATATTACTTAATTATATTTACTTCTTCTTGTAATTGTTGCACGTAAGTTTAAATGAACATAAAAATAAATAAATAGATTAGATAAATCACGTGAAAAAATACTTATTTGTTGTTATTTTCATGTATCATATTCACTATCTATTTTGACGAGCGAAGTGAAATATTTTTTTTATTTATTAATTTCTCATCTATTTAAGTTAAAAGCTGCCTCTGGCAAAAAGTTTAGTCTCTTTTAAATTTATGCTAGCCACTGTAATATGATACTTTTATTCGTAATTTTATTTACTTGCTTATCTGAAGGTCCATAAGATGAAATGAACAAATTTGGGCAATCAGGACAAGAATTTGCGGAAAAGTTCATTATTATTAAAGTTATTCTGGTGGTGTGTTTGGCGAATAAATCAAAAATGGCGCCGAAAGACCGAATAGCAAATGTTTTTAACCGCAAAAGCGACGTAACCGTGTTTTTCCATCACGTAATATTTTATTTCAAAGACTGATTTAACACAAGATTGACATTAATATTATTGTTTTTTTTAATTGTACAAGACAAAAAGATATGTAAAATTATTAAGTACAAACGTTCATACCAATATTTTTCACAGTTATTATTTTATGAATAATTAGACATGAATGGAAAAATCTACAGGACAATTAAAAGATAAGCGTAAAAATATGGTTTTACATTTATTTGAGCCTTTGAGATGTAAGGTAAGGGCGTACAGGTAAGAAATCCGGTTTGGCGCAACACAAGAGCGGTGAGTCGGGCGCTCCATGATGATTCAGACGTGAGAATGTGTCAGCTTTTTTTTTTTGAGGGTACGTTAAATTATTCTAGGTCAATTAAATTATTACTTATTTTATGAATGTCTGATTAATATAAATATGTTTGCCAAAGCTTGGTGCTATTTTGGCTTCAAAAAGGGGGAGGGTATGATGCCAAAATATATAAATAGCTCTGAAAACAAACCTGATGAACTTTAATTTTTGTTTTCGCACGAATTTCTTCTGTTTCTATATTAAAATGCGGCACAAATGTCATATACGAATCACATTAGCGTTAGTTTTTTTCTAAAGCCAATTTGGTGAAAATCTCGTTTTGGGATACCAGTTACATACCCGGTGTCCCAAAAATGACTGATGGATTTTAAAATTCAATGACTTGCAAACGGTGACAGCTATTTAAAAAATTTTTGCAGGAGGGTTATGTATAATGGCAGGAGTTTTTTACCGTAACTTTTTATTTTAGTTCGAATTTCAAAAAATAGATGGCGCTGATAGCGATTGAAGGCCAGGTGATCAGTGTTGAGTGAGGTCAGTTTCGGCGTCGACCTGGGCTTCAATTGCTGTCAGCGCCATCTATTGGTTGAAATTCGAACTAAAATCAAAAGTTACGGTAAAAAATACTCCTGACATTGTACATTACCCTCCTGCAAAAAATTTTTAAATAGCTGTCACCGTTTGCAAGTTATTGAATTTTAAAATCCATCAGTCATTTTTGGGACACCCGGTATATATTTTTTGAAAGGTAATAACAATAAATAAAAAAAGGTTTGTTTAATAGAACAAAACAATTTATATATTTAAAAAAAAGAAAAAATTATTTATTAAAAAGTAAATAACAACATCCGGGTTGACATATCAAGCAAAATAACGACACTCTGGATTCAGTTAAATACTCCGATGCGCATATGACATTGGCGTCAGAAAAAAAAATTCGCCAACATGGTGCTTATATGACATCTGTGCCAAAAATGCATACCTATTTTATTTATATTACGTAAGGTGCTACTTGATTATCAGGTCGACCAATTTCACCCATTTATAGAAATCACCAAACTATTCGCCAAATTACTCAAAAGGAAAAATGTTGCCATTAAAAAATTTTAAGTTTAGAAAATTAATGAATTTAGGTTAAAAAAAATAAAAGTCATTAACGAAAAAGATTACTTTAATGATGACGTTTAGTTATGACGTCGAGACGTACCAAATATAAAATTCGATATATTCAGGTGATTTCGAACAAAAGAATACTAATAAAAGTTTTCATATTTTAATGCAGAATTTATCAAATCAAACCATAAAGAGATATTTGTAAGATATCGCATATGTGAATAACATTGAAGTATTTTAAATGTAATATTAGAATTTATTAAAGAGCATAAAAATATGGTACTTGCGTATTAACGCCACCGCAGCAGAAGTTGCGCTAATGTGCCAATAAAGAGCAATCTTGATCGGTTCTGTAACAAGAACCGTCTAAAACAACATAAAATTTAGCAGCTTATAACAGTGCAACTACGGTGACCTAAGAGAGTAAGTATTGGTGACAGTGTGACAGTGTAGTGTAAGACATTAAAGAAACTGTTTTTCAGTAAAAAATACGGCTAACGTTTATTAACGAAAAATAAGTGCAAGTTTAAATAAAACATGTATAAGTCCAGGTGAAAAATATAACAGGCATAACGTGAACAGAAACAAGTTCAGTTAAAATTATTCTATGTCATGAAATAATATTCAAGTTTAAATAAAAATATGTATAAACTTAGATGAAAATATAACTGGTAAAAATGTAAACAGAGAATAAGTTCAAATCTGTATTTAAATTAAAAACATTCTATGTAATGAAATAATATTACTTATTGAATGGCATGGCATGGCATATAACAATACTAGGATAGCAATGAAAACAAAACGGACTCACTTATGGACGACTGCTATTGACGTACTGAAAGGATTCCCATGATATGGCACACCAACTATTTCGATGGAAAAGTTTTAAGAAAACGTAGAGTTTTTAACTGAAGCTAATAATATCCACACATAAATATGAAGACTTGATTAAAACACAAATGGGTTACGACTGCTGATAAATGAAACACGGGCGAAGTTGATACACCATTTTTCACAATCAAATGTCCAGCAATAGGTTTGGCATGACTAAGCAACTAGATGTTAACATTCAAACTTTAAAAAACTGGATGAATTAAAAAAAACATTTCTGAAACTATATCATATTGACATTAACGTCAACTATCTTGAAACATAACATCGCTTCAAAATCCACCGCACAATCTATCTCCGCCGGTTTAAATAGCAGCGGCAATCCGAAACTGGATACGCCCCTCCGAGTTGAGCAAACACGTTCCTGACTTGCGATGGAAGAAATGCAAGACAGCCACTTGCGAGTTGCGGTCCGCGATGCTTGCGAATTGCGACCGAACGGAACGATAAAACCTGGATGAACGTACCCATCAGCGACGATCGAAAAGATAAGCGATTGATTTGAACATGTAAACAAAAGATCGGAAGATTGGAAAAATGCCGGCAAAGAAGAAAAATGGAAGTTGGAACAAAACATAAGATAGTAAGCCATGCCATTTTACAATATTACGATATATATAATTAGAATTATGTATTTTAGAGTGTTAAGGAAGAAAAATGGCTGACAATCGCCCCCCCCCTTAACACTCGTACTTAAAAATAAAATGGATAATCAACAGATATTGTAAATTATATATATATAGAATAATAAAAAAACATTAGAATATAAACTATCATACTTCGATAGTTACCAGTAAAACAGAAACTTGACATTAACAAGTATAAATGCAACAAATTCAATAACTTCAACAGGGTTAATCAAAACATCAGTTTTCAATAATGTTAATAACAATATTCAACAATAACAACAATTTTAACAATTATATAACAACTAGATTAACAACTCTTTCATTTCATGAAAGTTCAGTTACAATTGTAACTTTAACGAAAAGTTTTTTTTTCACGTCGAATACAGTTCAATAGTAACAGTCTATAAAGATGACATTTTCCTGAAAAAAACCGTGAAAGATAATTACAATTACCTCGTCACGTGCAAGTGACTACGAGTTACCTTTACATAAACAATTTAATATGATGATTTTTCCTTTGGTCTTGACTTGTAACAATATTCGAATGAATTTTAAACAATTATACATTTGCATATTTATTCTGAAAGAGAATGATTATCACATAAACGCAAATTCAGGATAATATAAAGAATAAATATACATGAATTACAGTATGAAAATACTTTGATAATATATGAAAGATACATGTTATGCAAATGAGAAAATTTCAATAATGAGAACAATAACGATCATGATCATGATAACGATTATGAATTATGATTATGATAGTGACATAGTTAAATGACTGTGAGCGCTCACGTGAAAGACAACACAATAAAGAATATGCTTAAGCTTTTGAAACGATATACATTTGCAAATGATTTGGCCAATTTAAATATGAAAAAAAACTTGTTATATATGCTCTTAAAACGAGAAGAAAAATTTTCATATTTACATATGCAAAAAAAAATACAACTCGATTTTCAACACCTATGAAATGATATTATGAAACGTATGCATACGAAACTAATATGAAATAACAAGAGTATAATTACATATTCAAACATTTTTCTTCAAAAGAAGAGTACTGAAACATACAAAAAATTTCAGTTTTAAAAAAAAATGCTAAACTTCAAGGTTTAACATGAAAAGTTAAACAAGCATCTTAATGCTTGACACCAGTTCAAAGGAGGAGGAGTTTTTTTTTTTTTTTCATAGCATTTAAATATCATGTATATATATAAATTACTTATAACTAAAAATTACATCAATAAATTTTTTAAGATCAAACTTTGTTAAAGGTTTAGTGAAAATGTCTGAGAGATTAGATTTACTGGCTACGTGTTTAACATTAAAAATCTCTTGGTTTAAAAGGTCTCTAACAAAAAATAATTTTACGTCAATGTGTTTCGTTCTGTAATTTTCAATGGGAGATTTAAGAAAATCAATGGAGGCCATGTTGTCTACTAAAAGTGTTGGTTTAACTTGTGGACCTGTAAAAATATGTTTGTCATAACATTCAGTTATGATCCTACTAAACCATAGAAGCTCTTTAGTTGCTTCTGTTAAAGCCACAAATTCTGATTCCATAGTAGACAAACAGACAGATTTTTGTTTAAAGGCTCTCCACATGATAGGAGCTTTGTCTAACATTAGTAGTTGTCCCCCCATTGATGTCCTGTCATCCCTATTAGCGGCGAAATCCGCGTCGGTGTAAGTTATTAGGTTTATGTGGTTGCAAGGTAACCTCAGTTTATAGTGTTTTGTGCTTTGGACATACCCTAAAAGCTTCAGGAGACCATTCCAGTGAACAATCCCAGGATTGCTCTGGAATTGGCTGAAGATATTTACAGCGTACGAAATATCAGGACGTGTCCTGCTTGTTAAAAATGAAAGGCAGCCCAAAACACTTCTGTATGGATATTGTAACATTTCCTGGGTTTCTACTTCGGTTTGAGGACATTGTGACTTGGAGTAAACAGTACCTTTAGTTATAGGGAGTGATGTAATGGGAAAGTTGAATTCTTTAAATCTTGTACAAATATCATCAATATATTGCCTTTGATGAATTGAAACAGTGCCATTCTCATCCTCCTCAAACTCAACACCAAGTAGTTTGCGTGTTCTCCCCAGGATTTTTATGTCAAAATGTTTTGTTAAAAGGGTTAAAACTTCATTAATATGTTTCTGATGGTTACTTAATATTACAAAGTCATCCACATATAGTAATAAAACAACATAATTGGAAAACGAATAGACGCAATTACACCACTCTAACTTTTTAAAACCAAGAGAAATTAAAATCTTATGTAATTCATAAAACCATACTCGTCCACTCTGGTGGAGGCCATAAAGGGCCCTCTGGAGTTTGCAGACTAAATGCTCTTTACCTTTTACCTCGAACCCTGATGGTTGTTTCATGTAGATGTTATCAGAAAGAGGGGCATACAGATAGGCACCTTTTACATCACACTGAGTGTGGATCCATCCGAGACATGAGACAAGGGCTGCAAAGAAAAAGCGAATTAGACTGAAATTGACTACGGGCGAAAACGTCTCATCGTACGTTTCACCCCTGACTTGTTTGTAGCCTTGTGCTACAAGTCTCGCTTTATATCTTGCAACCCGTCCCTTGTCGTCTCGTTTGATGGTGAATACCCATCTGCAGCCTAGTGGTTCGGTGTTGGGTGGTAGAGGTGTTAATACCCATACTTGTCTTTTATTTATAACATCCATCTCTTCCTTCATTGCCTGTCTCCAGAGTTCCCACTGAGGTGATTTTAACGCCTGTTTATATGTGGTAGGTATGGAGTCTTCTAGTCAGGAACTGGTTTTATGAGTTTCAGAGAAAGAGGTGTGTGGAGGTGTGTAACTGGGACTTGAGCTAGCACTAGGAGTGGACTTTACAATGCCTTGGGACTTATTGCTTCCTTTAAAACTGAACAGTGACGGATCAAATTTTATACCATTAGAATGACAGTAGTCTCTTACTTCCTTCAGTGATCTTAGACGTTGTGTCTCACCCAACTCGTAATAGTAGACGTCGGTTCTCGATTTGTCAGGCCTGGTTACAGGCTTACGGAACCAGATAGCTTCCCTGAGAGTTCTAGAAAAATCCTCGCCATCCTCGTCACTGTCACCCTCAGGTGGGTGTGAGGAGGCAGAGTCGGAAGATTTAGAGGTACTTGGTCTAATACTTTGAGTGGGTGGTGTTTCTGAAGTAAATCTGTCAGGTTGAAGATCAGTCAAAGGGTCTATTTCAGGTGGTTCGGAATTTAGGATATAAGAGGGTCCCAGATCGCTTCCGTTGCGCTGCTCCGAAGTTGTAAATGGGTTTGTGCCTATTGAATAGCTTGGACCTTGTTCACTGTGTTTGTGGATACTTCTGGATACAGATTCGTCACCAAACCTAACATTTATTGTCTCTATTATTTTATTGGTTTCGGGAATCCATACCCTGTAGCCTTTTGTAGACATTGCGTAACCCACTAAAACACCCTTTTTAGCCTTTGGATCGAATTTGGAATTTCTTAGTTGTTTAGGTACCCCCACATATGCCACCGTACCAAAAGGTCGTAAATGTCTTATGGACGGTTTATTACCACAATAATATTCGAAAGGAGTTTTTTTCTGAGTTTTGTGACATATTCGGTTAAGAGTGTATGCGATGTATAAGACAGCTTCTGGCCAGAATTTGAGACTGAGTTTACTTTCATTGAGTATTGAGCGAGCCCCGTCCATTATTGTTTGATTTAAACGTTCTGAAACTCCATTTTGCTCCGGAGAATACACATTGGTAAATTCGTGTTTTATGCCATTGTCCTCAAAGAATTTGGTGAATGCTTCATTATCGAATTCCCGCCCATTGTCGCTACGAACTTCTTTTACTTTGGTGCCCAAAAACCTTTCTGCTCTTTTTACGTGGTTAGAAAATACCTTAAATACCTGTGTTTTACTGCATAAGGGGTATACTGACACTTTGCGAGAGAAGTCGTCTGTTATAGTTAGGAAATACTTCTCCCCGTTTCGCCCTGTTATTTGTGTCGGACCCCACAGATCAGTGTGTAGCAGTTCTAGAGGTCGTTTAGATCTTATCTGGTTTATTGGGCGGAATGATGTTCGTCTGTGTTTATTAATTTTACATGTTTCACATTCAAAGTCTTTACATTTAATGGGTGGTAAGCCCCTAACGCCATTACATTTTAGAGTATGTTCAATTAATGTGGAACTGATGTGCCCAAGGCGTCTATGCCAGAGTTTAAAATCATCCTTTTGAACGGTTGAGGCTTGGAAACGTACCTTTTTAGGATTTTGATTACGGTTAATTTTCGGGTCTTTATTTCTATTATTATGGTTAGGATCTGGATGGAGGCAGTAAATGCCATCTTTAAGAAAAGCACGAAAAAGTGTGCCAGAATCCCGATATGCCTTGACCCTTCCTTCACCTCCTTTGAACTTGGCACCCATTTTATCAAGTCTGGGACCTGAAATTAAATTATGTCTTAGACTAGGACAATACATGACGTCGCCGAAGCGAACCATTTCCCCATTTATTTTTAAATCCACTAAACCGGTGCCCTCGATAGGGAAAGTAGCACCGTCAACTGCAACAGCCAATTCCTCATTTTTTAAAGGTTTGAACTTAACATATAAACTTTTATCTTTACAGAAATGGTGGGAGGCACCTGTGTCAAAGACCCAGGCGTCTCCACCACATTTTAGGTTACTCAGATTAGATTGTATGAGGTAATTTACCTGGCCTGTTGTCTTACGTTGACGTCGGTTGCGAGGCACATCTTTTCTGGATCTATGACCATCAGACTGAGCACGGACAGGACTGGATACGGAAGAGTCTTTCGATGAATTTCTGGAAAAGGAGGAACCTCTGGACAAAGAAGAATTTCTGGAACTGGAAGAGTCTCTGTACACCACGGAACCGGAATTGGAGGAGTCTCTAGGCATCATGGAACTTCTGGAACTAGAGCTAAGACAGGATTCCTGGCGGGTGACATCAGGCACTCTACACTGGCTCTGTAAATGTCCTCTGCGTCCACATTTGTGACACCGACCTCTGAACTTAGGCTTAAAGGAACACTTCTTTGAGGAACGGGCTCTGGAGAAATGAGACTGCACGGCATCCACTCTGTCGTCCTCTCGTAGTTTGATACGGGACTCCTCTGCGACTAATTCTGTAAGAACACTTTTGAACGTAAACTGTTCGTCTGGCCATCGCAGAATCCCTTGCACCATGTTGTCGAACTTCTTCGGGAGCCATCTAAGCAATTGAAATGTGAGGTAAGTTTCTTTGATTGGCTCATTTATTGCAGCAAGTTGGTCAGCAAGCCTTTGGAGGCGAGCTGCAAACATATCAACTGGCTCTTCAGGTTGTATCTTACAGGAAAGAATTTCGCCAAATAATTGCATATGGCGTGCCCGGTTATCAGGCTGAAAATGCAATTTAAGTTTAGTCCAGGCTTCATGAGGGTCGTCGATATTTTCGATGATTCTCCGGAATTCATTTTCCACATTTAAATATACAATTGATAGTGCAGACCTGACTCTGGATTTATATTCTTTTGTCGCTACAGAGTCATTTTCATCAGGAGCCTTTTCAGTGCCATTTACTATGCTCCACGCATTCTTATCTAATAGTAGATACTTAACGTCAGCTGCCAAAGTTCCATAATTGTGAGAATTCAGTTTTGTTATGCACACCTGTATGTTAGCCATGGCCATGCATTAAACAGAAGATATTACATGAAAAAGGAGAAAAAAAAAATTTTTTTTTTTTTTTAAATAACGTACTTAGTAATCAGATAGTACATCAACAAAAATTTCTATTATAAGTGATCCAGAAAAAAAAAAACCTTTTTGTATTTCATATCAATAGGAAAGAAAAAAAACATATAGCCTTCAAAAAAAAATTTTATATTGCGGCCCCCCCCTCTAAAGTGACTCGGAGGTCCAATGGCCGCATACTACAAACAACTGTCAAAAATTTTTGAAATGTCACCAATTAGGTTATGGCCGCCGTAAAGGGTTTAAAAGCGTATTCGCTTCCGGGCCCATAACCCGTGATCGGTTCTGTAACAAGAACCGTCTAAAACAACATAAAATTTAGCAGCTTATAACAGTGCAACTACGGTGACCTAAGAGAGTAAGTATTGGTGACAGTGTGACAGTGTAGTGTAAGACATTAAAGAAACTGTTTTTCAGTAAAAAATACGGCTAACGTTTATTAACGAAAAATAAGTGCAAGTTTAAATAAAACATGTATAAGTCCAGGTGAAAAATATAACAGGCATAACGTGAACAGAAACAAGTTCAGTTAAAATTATTCTATGTCATGAAATAATATTCAAGTTTAAATAAAAATATGTATAAACTTAGATGAAAATATAACTGGTAAAAATGTAAACAGAGAATAAGTTCAAATCTGTATTTAAATTAAAAACATTCTATGTAATGAAATAATATTACTTATTGAATGGCATGGCATGGCATATAACAATACTAGGATAGCAATGAAAACAAAACGGACTCACTTATGGACGACTGCTATTGACGTACTGAAAGGATTCCCATGATATGGCACACCAACTATTTCGATGGAAAAGTTTTAAGAAAACGTAGAGTTTTTAACTGAAGCTAATAATATCCACACATAAATATGAAGACTTGATTAAAACACAAATGGGTTACGACTGCTGATAAATGAAACACGGGCGAAGTTGATACACCATTTTTCACAATCAAATGTCCAGCAATAGGTTTGGCATGACTAAGCAACTAGATGTTAACATTCAAACTTTAAAAAACTGGATGAATTAAAAAAAACATTTCTGAAACTATATCATATTGACATTAACGTCAACTATCTTGAAACATAACATCGCTTCAAAATCCACCGCACAATCTATCTCCGCCGGTTTAAATAGCAGCGGCAATCCGAAACTGGATACGCCCCTCCGAGTTGAGCAAACACGTTCCTGACTTGCGATGGAAGAAATGCAAGACAGCCACTTGCGAGTTGCGGTCCGCGATGCTTGCGAATTGCGACCGAACGGAACGATAAAACCTGGATGAACGTACCCATCAGCGACGATCGAAAAGATAAGCGATTGATTTGAACATGTAAACAAAAGATCGGAAGATTGGAAAAATGCCGGCAAAGAAGAAAAATGGAAGTTTTAACAAAACATAAGATAGTAAGCCATGCCATTTTACAATATTACGATATATATAATTAGAATTATGTATTTTAGAGTGTTAAGGAAGAAAAATGGCTGACAAATCTTGTTCGCACGCGCACAAAAAAAATGGTATCAAAAATAGGCTAAAAAAGTACTAAAATACTAAAAATTACGTCAAAATGAGCACAAAAAAAAAAAAAAAAAAAAAAAAAAAAAACACTAAAAAGGCACGAACAACAAGATCACTCTTTATTGGCGCATTAGCACAACTTCTACTGCGGTGGCATTAATACGAAGGTACCAAAAATATCAATGTTAGCGGAAATTTGTAAGGAGTTAAATGCTTTTTATTTAACCAAATAATGTCGGCGGATACAACCATAAAGTAACTTTAATAAATTATATATTATATTTTTCTCAATTAATATCAAGAGCTATTCGCTTATTGGCATAAAATTTATATTAAATAACAAAAGAACAAATAAATTAGTCAAACATTCATAAGAATATAAATAAATCAGCGAATTAAAATCATTTGATTACTTAACAAACAAGTGTAGCGGGTTTAATGTCAAGGAAGTGTAACATTTATGTTCATCCATTATTGGCATATAATCTTACAGTTTGTCTATCGTTCTTTGGTCGATGGGATAAATTAAATAGTTATATATTTACTTATAGTATTTTTTATAAAATGAAAGAAAAACGTGCAAGTTAAATGTATCTGATATATGTATTTTTAATTTATGTGTTTTTTAATGAAAGTCATGTACTTTAAATAAAGCTAGTGACAGCTTTATATTTAAAATGAAATTAAGGCGAAGGAAACCTATTTGACGATTGTTTCGAGTAGCTAAAATAAAAGTAGCAAAATAGCCGTCGGGCATATAAAAAATAAAACAATCAGATCGGAGCTGTTGATGACAGTCACAAGACTTATTTATATAGGTATTATAGCAAAATTTGCAACATCTCTGGTGTTAAACTAGGACTCTCGTGGTAAGACATTTGGCTGCTCAGCAGCGGGTATAGAGTTCAAATCCCGTCAGATGTAAGTTCGTTTTATTTAGAAATGCTTTTGTGTTAAATTATTATTCCTTCGGGAATATTCTTATGTTAATTGTTATTCAATTTCTAGAATTTTTCTAGTTGTGAATGCTTTATTTGAGAAATTACCTTGAATATATTTAATTGGTATGGCTTTTAATTCTTTTAATAAAGTTCTGTCCTTTTTTCGTTCAAATCCATGGTTTATTTTTCTTATCATGCATTTTATATAGCAATGCAATGACTTTTATAATTATTCTGATACATCAAAATTTTATGCTGTTGTTATCATTTAATAAATTTTGACAGCAGCATTTATTTTTCTTTTTAAGATATTAGAAAATCTTCAGTTTTTATCAAAAAATTAAATGACTAGTATTAAAAAATGCTCTGACGAGCACCAAAAAAGGTTAATATGTTTTTAAGTATGAAAAAGGGTTTGACAAGTGCTTCTGTTAATTATTGAGCATGAGGAAGGACAAGGGATCCCTTCTTGGCTACAACTCACTTCAATGCCAACTTTTAAAAAATCATATTTGCGCTTTTTCCGTGAAAACAAATCAGTCGCAGTTACTATAAAAATGTATAGTGTAAAGACATAACCAGTAAAGGTGCAGCTTAATTAGACATAAATGTAAGGGAAGACGACACAGTGCCAAAAACCTAGTTCCTGCATCACATTCATGCACTGGCACCAAGCATGCCCTAAGTGTATAATTGCACAGAAAATTTATTTGTAGTATAGTGCAGAGTGAACAGTGCAGTTAACATCAGGGATGTAAGTGCATGTTATACGCCGTATGCCTTCTGGACTTTTTAATAGAACACCATATACATTATTTCTCAAGAAAGCTTATAGTATACACATTCTAGGGTATCCCTCTGCTTAGAGCATATATCCTATCTTATTTTTACGACTACACCCCTGGTTAACATCTAAAGCACGGTGGAAAGTTCTACTAAAGAACCGCAAATTTCTTTCATACGGAAAAAGCGCAAATATGATTTTTTTTAAGTTGGCATTGAAGTGAGTTGTAGCCAAGAAGGGATCCCTTGTCCTTCCTCATGCTCAATAATTAACAGAAGCACTTGTCAAACCCTTTTTCATACTTAAAAACATATTAACCTTTTTTGGTGCTCGTCAGAGCATTTTTTAATACTAGTATATGGAATGAATGGTAAATGTTGCTTAAGAAACAATGATGCAAGTTTGAATCAAAGATGCAGAAATTGTTTTTACTATCAACATTTAACCCAATACAAATAAAAATTTCCCAAACTTTTTATGATATGGTGTTATGATATGCTCACATAAATTCTGTACAGTAAAACCTCCATAACGGACACTCCTGAATAACGGACACCTCTATTTAGCAGACAGTTTTCTAATCCCCACTCCCAAAATCTAACTTTTTGTATGTTTAACCTCTGAATAACGGACATTCCAAATAGCGGACAGTAATTTTGACGATAAAAGATGAAAAATTACTTTTAACAAGAAAAAAAGGAAAAAAAAAAGTAAAACGCCTCTAAATTTATGAGGGTAATGTGTCACAAATTTTATGATCACAGATAAATGTAGAGAGTGGACTGGAAATGCAAGTTCTCATCCAAAGCATTTGAAATTCAATAATGTTAAAATTGTGTACTTCCCCCAAACATAATCCCAAGCATAACGTAAAACGTATGCAAGCCACTTGATCAATATACAATTTTAAGTCCTGGTGTAGAAAGTTTTGTTACGTTACATTCTTTTAAATTTAGATTGTATGAATACACTTGAGAACTCTCTAAAATTAGTTAATGCTGTCGATGCTATAATTTGCATTTCCTCAGCTGTAAAAAACATAAAACTGAAAAGCGCATGGCAATGTTCCATAAAAGCAGGCTTTACATTAAAAGAAAATGAAACATACATTCCCGACATAAATGAAGAATTAAGCAAAATAAGTGAATTGATAAAATATATCAGGAATGAAGAAACTGCCAAAATTTTTATGAATATTAATGATGAGTTACTGAAGAAGAATCAATTGCTATATACGATTACACTGCTTCAGAATTTTCGAACATATTTTTTTCATATAAACAGTGGATAAAGGTATGCACGTTTTATTTCAGTTTTACTGTTTGAAAAAATATTTTAAATCCTGATTAATATACAACAGAGGTTTTAGAACATATAAAAGTCCTTTAATGGAACATTAAGAATTTCTTAACCATTTTTTAATATCTCATGTTTTCCCAATAGCAGACACCTCCGAATAGCGGATAATTTCCGTGCTCCCGAGGTGTCCGTTATTTAGAGGTTTTACTGTATTACCATAGGTATAGAATTTTTTTTTTTTCTAAAATTTCTCAACTCATGCATGAGCATATGCAGTGTTCTCGCTGACATTTCACTAACGTTAGTAATTTGGCTAATTAAAAATAAAAAACATTCGCCAAATGAAAAAAGTATTAGCAAAATAGATTCGCCATATAGCTCAAAGAAAATTTATCTTTAATCCTTTAATGTACCCCATTTTTTCAATATGTTCTAAAATAACCTAATTTTTTTTTTCACTGCGACAACGATTGTTATTAATCTAATTTCAACTATCTGCTACAAATATATTAAAAATATATATTTATTGAAAATATGTATATATGCATATGTATGAAAAAGAAAAGAAATAAAAGGGAAAAATTGTGCACTAGCAATTTGGCGAATCTAATCGCTTGATTACTCGCCAAATGAAGAATTTAGTCGCAATTTGGCGCATTGGCGAGCGACAGCGAGAATCCTGAGCATATGCCATTGTACTATTAAGAAAGAGTGAAGCTGCAACTGTAACCACTTTTCCAGGGGTTCATTACCACTGTCTCAAACTTACACCAGTAAACTTATCCAGAAAATTTAAACACATCCTTGATGAAAAATATTGTTCGAAAATAATGGATAAAACTTATATTAGTTTGTACTGGTAAGAGTTTATTTCAGCAGTCATAGTTCCAACACACTGTGACAACCAAGAGAACCCCTTGTCAGTGTCAGTGAAAAGCTTATAATACTTTGATAATTCAACATCCGTAAAATAAAAAAAAGAATTTTTTTACCTTATTTATGAGAGAAATTCTCCATTGATACAAGTCTAAAATAAGACAAAAATTTCTATTCAAGTTTACTGGTGTAAGTTTTCACCGGCAATAATCAGAAACTGTAGATTTGATTTTTTTGTCTTGTGACAACTTCCTCAGTTTCTTCACTTGCAACTAATAGACAATACACTGTATATCTCCTCCTCTTTATTCATAACTCCATTGTATACATAATATGTTATTCTGAGATTGATTTTGTGAAGGTCCCCGTTTATTTGTAGTGAAATTTTTTCTGTCTTTCTGTGCATAATTCTCAGAATTTATATAATTCTTTGTTAAAATTGAAATCGATTGTATATTTTTCATCAAAATTTAAACAAGATAGCTAAAATTTACCCCAATCCTAGATCATCTGATTGGACATATTCTGCACTTTTGGTTTGAAATATAGAGAAGGTAGAAATATGAAATATGTAGTTATGCAGAAATCTGTTTAAGAAATTTTTATGTTCTTTAAAGTGCCCTTCACAAAAAATTTTATCTCAAAACAGGATCCCTCACAAAATTTTTTATCATGAAATAGAACCCTTCACAAAACTTTTTCCCAAAACAGAAGCCTTCATAAAACTTTTTATCCAAAACAAGACCCTTCACAAAATTATTTTTCTCTTAAACCCCTTCGCAACGGGAGCCTTTTATGAAATTTTTAATGTGTTGTCATCGGTTTTCAAAAACAGAAATTTCTGCCTTTTCAAATCAAGAAAATGCTTCGATCAAATAAGGCAAATTTTGCAGTAAAATTTTACTGGTGGCGATAAACAATGATTCTTTAGCCTTTTTGCAGCATGTATAGGTGTCGCTCATACCCAAGGGGTTAATAAATCTTTCACAGAATTTTCCAACTTGTTCACAAGGTGGAACTGTTCACAAATTTAGTCATTGAAAAATAAAATTTGACTTGTAGCAAAACATCTGAACTCTTAAATCAGCATATTATTTTGCTTCTTTATATACAGTAGACTCCTTCAAATCCGCACAGCTTGAGACCAGAGGTTGTGTGGATTTTAGAATTTTGAAGATTTCTGGTTACTGCTTTGTTTACATTTTTAAACAGTAATTTGAATGCAATTAATAATGCAATCAAAATTGTAATGAATACTTACAATACAATTAAATATTAAAATATTAAAAGCAAAAGTCAAGTGAATAATCAATAATGTATGACTGAATATTCATTATAAAGATTGAATAAAGTTGTACAAATTATAAATTTTTGCATAATAAAGACTATTTCATATATTGTTAAATTATCTTATAAACTTGATCCAAATATACATTGACAAAATCATAATTCAGTAGACTCCTTTAAATCCGCACAGATTGGGATCAGAGGTGAGCAGATTTTAGAATTTTGCAGATTATTGGTGATTGCCTTGTTTACATTTTTCAAACAGTAATTTGAATTTAATTAATAATGCAATTGAAACTATATTGGATGCTTACAATATAATAAAATATTAAATTAAGTAATAAACTAAAATAATAAAAATTTAGATAATTTTTTAAATGATTAAAATATTAAAAGCAAAGGTCAAGTTAATAAGTAGTGTACGGTTAAATATTTATTATAAAGATTAAATGTATTTTTCTTAAATTATTCAATGAAACATGCCTCATAAAGGTACTTTACTAATTCACATCAAAATTATAAAATAGGGAAGTTATATTTCAGGTTTAGCCAAACTTAATAACAAAAAAAAACTTGGTTAATATATAAATATATTTGGTGAGAATATTGTGATTACTAATGATATCAGCAATATCTAGATTTCTTTTAGAAATAAATTTATTCTTTCTTCGTGAAAAGAACATGAATTCAGAAATATTAACAAAAATTACTAATTGAAATATATATGAAATCAATATGAAACTAAAAAAGTAAAATTTCTTCCATCCTCACTGAATGTTTCATTATATACATTCATAAATTATGCACGAATTTTAGAGAGTTGTGGATTTGAGGAAATTTACTGTATTAATTTATTATTATTATTATTATTATTTAATAATATCAACATTTTTATAAAAACTCTGGATTAAGGAGATAAAGAAGAAAAAAAAATCAGTGTTGCAGTCATTAAAAAAAAAAAAAAAAAAAAAAAAAAAAACAGAGCATACATGCTAAAGTTATGAATGTCATATTTATTGAACATGTTACTTTATATGAGTACAGAAGGCTTTTAAAAAATTCCAGAAAGTATATGCATGTAATAAATTTTAAAAAAATTTCGCCATTTTTCCCGCTTTGAGTTTGTTCTAACGTTTTATAGGAACATACTTTTATTCTCAGTTTCCTTAATGTATTAATATTTTTAACAGCCAAAGTTCCTTTTATTTTATTTTATTTAACTGAACATAATCTATTGATTATTTTCTTTAAAAAAGCTAGAATATTTCTTGGATGTCAATATCTTGTGAAATCTTAAATTCATTACACAAATCTATTTTCCTTTTTGGAATTAAAAAACATAAAATGAAATTTTAATTTTGTTTTATTATTTAATTAATGTTGTATCATTATATATTCATATTTAATTAATCGTATCTTCTCAGAATAATTTGGGATATTTGTGGAGTGCAATATATTCCCGGCAGTCTCTTCTTATTCTTTTTGTGGTAATACAGGCTTATAACAAATTACCTATTATAAATTTGTGGAGGTTAAAGATGTGTGGAATAACCGCTGAAAGTGCTCAAAAAGAATAAAGAACTAACAAGTTGGAAATTGCACGTGAAGCGTAGCAAATTAGGTGCGTTTGTACGATAACGAAGTTTTAAAAATATTACTTTCATATATCAATCTCATAAAATTGTAAATAGTGAATTACAATTAAAACGCTCATCAAACAATGTTCTCCCTATACCATTATGTAATGGAATACTTTTGTGTGGCCTTGTAAATCAATAACAAATATTCTTTGCACCACAAATTATGTAAGATGTATATTATAATATGTACTTTATAGTTGCATATAAATTTTATTAAGTTCGCATGAGTGTAACATGATTAAAATGCATTTGAAACATTTTTTCCTATTGACCGTAATGTAACGGAATACTTTTGATTGTCCCTATAATTGATCTATGCATCCGATTTTCATAAAATTTGAAATAACTCGACAAAATTATGTAATAATTATGTGTTTTAAATTTCAAACGTATAGAATATATTTGAAACTTTTTCCCCATTGACCATTATGTAATTGAATACTTTTGATTGCCCCTGTAAATGATCTATGCATCCGACTTTCATAACATTTGAAATGACTCGACAAAATTACGCAATAATTATCTGTTTTAAATTTCAAACGATTAAAATGCATTTTAAACTTTTTTCCTCATTGACCGTAATGTAATGGAATACTTTTGATTGCCCCTGTAATTGATCTATGCATCCGAGTTTCATAAAATTTGAAATGACTCGACAAAATTATGTAATAATTATGTATTTTAAATTTCAAACGATTCGGTTGGGTAGTTTTTGTGTTGTTATATGCGGACGGACAGACGGATGGACTGAACGACCACTATAGGTGCTATGTATTACATAATTAAGAATGCACCTAAAAACTGATCTCTTGCATGATTTTCTGGAGAAATTCCCATACATGACATCTCCATTGCTTTTAAACTCTGGCTGCTAAATCAAGAAGAAATTTTCCTATGACCAATGACCTTCATAGCATGAATCGACGACAGTTTATTTTCGTCAGACCATCAGGTGTTATTCCACAATAATCTGTTTATTTATTTCATGCATATATCCCCATACACTTTCCACTACACCTGTGAAAATAATGTCTGGAACTAGTCCTACGGAGCGCAGCAATATTTTTACAATGTGGAATGTAGTTCTTTTTAAATGAAAAATTCACTGTTTGCATTACAGAAGTTGCATGTTACATAAAGAATAATGTTATGAAGATCTTCTACAGTATTAGATTTTAATAGAATAAAATCATTTCTCTCTCCAAATGAGGCATTAAAAATTAGAGTGGATATGTACATTATTCAAGAGTATGGCATCTCTCTATTCTAAAAAAAAAGTAATTAATGCTGTCACTGCTACAATAAATGAATCTTTTGTGACATTTCTTCATTAATATTAAAAAAATGACTGCAAAGAAATATATGAAAATGGGTATTGTTATAGATAAATGTTTAATAAACATGTTTATGCAGATAGTTTTTAAATCAAATTATTATTTTAAGAGATGTTTAATGTTAAAGTTGGTCAAAATTGTCCTTTAAAAATGTTCTATAGGAATAAAAACCATACACAGGTATTTCATCATTTTTTCTAAGAATATAAATTAAAAGCTCCCAGTATGCAGACTGTATTTTTTATTTTTTTTAATTTGATTCATTTTTTGAAGGTTTATTTCCATTTTAAATTAAAGTTCTCACCATTTCAAGAGATATTTTTTACATACTTTAGAAAATGTTGTTATTTTAAATTGTATCAAAACATCATAAAGAATAAAATTGCCTTCAAATTAAAAATTTATTTACACATGACTGACTATTGTAAACAGAAAAAACTTCCAAGTTAGAATTAAATTATGTATTAAAATCAGGAAAATATTGAAAATTACATCATAAAGACTATATAGATGAATTTTAAAAGTGAAAAAAGTATTTAAAATGACTAAATTATAATATTGCCAAATAATTTAAATTTAAAAATATATCTACATGAAACATTTCATATTCCTAGATGATCTTTTAAATTAATGTTGCAAAATTCTAAGACAGTGCAAATAAAAATATTTCCTTTCTAGCAACAATAGTATTTTCACTTAAATATTAAAAAGATAAAGAAAACTTCAAAATAATAAGTTCATTAATATGCATCAGAAGAAGTACATATGATAATTATCTCATATTTAAAATGATGAAATAATAATGCAAAACAGTTTAAATTAAAAAATATATTTACGCATGGCATTTATTTCATATTTTGAGAAGATCTTTTAAACTATTGCTGTGGGTTCTAAGACAGCACAAATAATATTGCCTTTCTAACAACAAAAGTATTTTTATGTGAATATTTAAAAAGACAAAAAACTTTGGTGAAAATTATGTCAGATTTAAAACGATTCATTTAAAATGTCTTATTTAAAACAACCTTCTTATAACATTGTTTAAACAAATACCAGGTGATAAGGACTCTGATTACTTTATCATTATATGAACTTATTTTCAAATTTTTAACTCATCTATATATTAAAATGAAAGCCGGGAAAAGTAAGCACGGTTAAATATGTCTCTACGCATCGATACTTGCGCCGGTATCTGAGAGTCTCCTCCTATTGGTTAATCGGAGGAGAGTGTAGTTACTGTCTGTAAGAGCATTTGCAAAGCGCGTTTGTAAATATGGGATAAGAACGCTGACACTGTTTAATGTAATGCTATAATAATTAATTTTTTAACTTTACTCATCTTATAATGATTGGAATACATTGTTTTTTTTCACTTTACGTAAGTTAATTAATTTATTTCCATCTGTATTATTTTTTTGCAATGTTATTGCCGGCAATCTTAGGCTTAATTGTAGAGATGTTTCATATGAAATTGAAACATTCAATAAGTTAATGATTAAAGAGTTTATTTACGTTCTTGGCCGATAAATCATTTTCTATATTGTAATTTTCAAATTTATTTATTAGTATGTATAAAAAAAAGGGCTGGAAATCACATTGTTTTTTGTTTTGTGTTTTGATGGTGCGATTTTCGACGGATAGTTTGACTTCATGGATGTAAACAGATTCGCAAATCACTATTTATTTTTTGCTTCAGTTTCTTATTATACTCATGTCAAAAAACGGTGATTTTTTTCCCACTTATAATTTCATTTTTGAGCAAATTCATAATGTTTAGGAAGTATTTACATTACATCTCATAGTCTCGCCGAATAATAGAGAATTGTATATGAAATGAAAATAATCCCAGTTATAAACAGCTTTGTAAATCATTAATATTTATTTAATGTTTCACTTTTTTTTTTTAAGTACACTTTTTTTAAAAAGTGTTCCCGTGACAAAATTTGCTGAGTTTTTTTGGGGAGAAGGAGGAGGGAATATTTTGATGAAATTTGCTATTTTTTTTTTTTTTTTAATCGCTTGATCTTGATCTCTCAACAATGTTTTTTCAGAAATATGAAGATCATTATAATCAACAAAGAAAAATAAAATTATCAGAAGAGATCCCTCTTTTTGCATAGCTTTCAATCATGATAAAGCAGTCTTTATATACCATATTCATTGCTTGCTGGTTTTTTTTATGATTATTTGGCAAAATTTGCATTTTTTGTGGTACCTAGACGATTTGAAAATTACAATATAGAAAATGCTTTATCGGCCAAGAACGTAAATAAACACTTGGAAATAAAATAACTTATGTAAAGTGAAAAAACCAATGTATTTCAATCATTATAAGATAAGTAAAGAAAAAAAATATAATTATCATAGCATTGCATTAAACAGTGATAGCAAAAATGCAGTCTCTCTGTGTTGTTTTCTCACAATCTGTTTACCAATATTTGCGTTTTTTGAAGTACCTAGACAAATTTAAAGTATTTTTTCAAGATCTTTTGACGAAATTCACATCTTTTCTGGTACCAGGAAAAAATTATTTGTTTTCTTAGGGATTTTCGGTGAAATTTGTCATTTTTTTTCTCGCTATCTTTCGATGTAATTTGCCATTTTATCAAATTTATGCTTTTTTCATGATTTTTTTTTTAATTTGTCGTTTTTTTCGTTATTTTCAAAAATTTGTGATATTTTCGCTTTTTTTTCTTTGCAAAAATTACCTGTTTTGCGATCTTTTGATGAAATGTGCCTCTTTTTTTCATCTTTTGACAAAATGTGTTGTTTTCTCACAATCTGTTTACCAATATTTGCGTTTTTTGAAGTACCTAGACAAATTTAAAGTATTTTCAAGATCTTTTGAGGAAATTCACATCTTTTATGGTACCAGGACAAATTTATTTGTTTTCTCAGGGATTTTCGGTGAAATTTGTCGTTTTTTTCTCGCTAGCTTTCGATGTAATTTGCCGTTTTATCGAATTTATGCTTTTTTTGTTAAATTTGTCGGTTTTTTTTCGTTATTTTCAGAAATTTATCATATTTTCGCTTTTTTTTCTTTGAAAAAAATTACCTGTTTTGCAATTTTTTCATGAAATGTGCCTCTTTTTCATCTTTTGACAAAATGTGTTGTTTTCTCACAATCTGTTTACCAATATTTGCGTTTTTTGAAGTACCTAGACAAATTTAAAGTATTTTCAAGATCTTTTGATGAAATTCACATCTTTTATGGTACCAGGACAAAATTATTTGTTTTCTTGGGGATTTTCGGTGAAATTTGTCATTTTTTCTCACTATCTTTCGATGTAATTTGCTGTTTTATCGAATTTATCCTTTTTTCGTGATTTTTGTTTGTGAAATTGTTGTTCTTTGTTATTTTTTTTTAGACATTTGTCATTTTTTCCACTAATTTTAGCTAAATTTACCATTTTTTGCGATTACCTGGATAAATTTTATGTGCTTTTTGAGATCTTTGGGCGAAATTCACATCTTTTATGATAACTGGACGAAATTCGTCATCTTGAGGTCTTTCGGTAAGTTTATCATTTTTCTCGAGTTCTTTCGATGAAAGTTGTCGTATTGTCATGATTTTTCGATGTAATTTGCCGTTTATTGAAGATCTTTTTGCAAAATTTATCTTTTTTGTGATTATTTGATAAAATTTGCTTTTTTTTTTCAATCCTTTGACGAAAATTGTTGTTTACTCACAATCATTTGTCGAAATTTGTTGATTTCTCACAATATTTTGAATTAATTTTCATATGTTTACAAATTTGTCATTTTTTAAGGATTTTTTGTCAAAATTTGCCTTTTTTTTTCGAAATTTTTTCATGAAAATTGCCATTTTTTTAGACGAAAGATTTACAATATAGAAAATGCTTTATCAGCCAAGAACGTAAATAAACACTTGGAAATAAAATAACTTACGTAAAGTGAAAAAACCAACATATTTCGATCATTATAAGATAGTAAAGAAAAAAAATATAATTATCACAGCATTGCATTAAACAGTGATAGCAAAAATGCAATCTCTCTGTGTTGTTTTCTCACAATCTGTTTACCAATATTTGCGTTTTTTGAAGTACCTAGACAAATTTAAAGTATTTTCAAGATCTTTTGATGAAATTCACATCTTTTATGGTACCAGGACAAAATTATTTGTTTTCTTGGGGATTTTCGGTGAAATTTGTCATTTTTTCTCACTATCTTTCGATGTAATTTGCTGTTTTATCGAATTTATCCTTTTTTCGTGATTTTTGTTTGTGAAATTGTTGTTCTTTGTTATTTTTTTTTAGACATTTGTCATTTTTTCCACTAATTTTAGCTAAATTTACCATTTTTTGCGATTACCTGGATAAATTTTATGTGCTTTTTGAGATCTTTGGGCGAAATTCACATCTTTTATGATAACTGGACGAAATTCGTCATCTTGAGGTCTTTCGGTAAGTTTATCATTTTTCTCGAGTTCTTTCGATGAAAGTTGTCGTATTGTCATGATTTTTCGATGTAATTTGCCGTTTATTGAAGATCTTTTTGCAAAATTTATCTTTTTTGTGATTATTTGATAAAATTTGCTTTTTTTTTCAATCCTTTGACGAAAATTGTTGTTTACTCACAATCATTTGTCGAAATTTGTTGATTTCTCACAATATTTTGAATTAATTTTCATATGTTTACAAATTTGTCATTTTTTAAGGATTTTTTGTCAAAATTTGCCTTTTTTTTTCGAAATTTTTTCATGAAAATTGCCATTTTTTTAGACGAAAGATTTACAATATAGAAAATGCTTTATCAGCCAAGAACGTAAATAAACACTTGGAAATAAAATAACTTACGTAAAGTGAAAAAACCAACATATTTCGATCATTATAAGATAGTAAAGAAAAAAAATATAATTATCACAGCATTGCATTAAACAGTGATAGCAAAAATGCAATCTCTCTGTGTTGTTTTCTCACAATCTGTTTACCAATATTTGCGTTTTTTGAAGTACCTAGACAAATTTAAAGTATTTTCAAGATCTTTTGATGAAATTCACATCTTTTATGGTACCAGGACAAAATTATTTGTTTTCTTGGGGATTTTCGGTGAAATTTGTCATTTTTTCTCACTATCTTTCGATGTAATTTGCTGTTTTATCGAATTTATCCTTTTTTCGTGATTTTTGTTTGTGAAATTGTTGTTCTTTGTTATTTTTTTTTAGACATTTGTCATTTTTTCCACTAATTTTAGCTAAATTTACCATTTTTTGCGATTACCTGGATAAATTTTATGTGCTTTTTGAGATCTTTGGGCGAAATTCACATCTTTTATGATAACTGGACGAAATTCGTCATCTTGAGGTCTTTCGGTAAGTTTATCATTTTTCTCGAGTTCTTTCGATGAAAGTTGTCGTATTGTCATGATTTTTCGATGTAATTTGCCGTTTATTGAAGATCTTTTTGCAAAATTTATCTTTTTTGTGATTATTTGATAAAATTTGCTTTTTTTTTCAATCCTTTGACGAAAATTGTTGTTTACTCACAATCATTTGTCGAAATTTGTTGATTTCTCACAATATTTTGAATTAATTTTCATATGTTTACAAATTTGTCATTTTTTAAGGATTTTTTGTCAAAATTTGCCTTTTTTTTTCGAAATTTTTTCATGAAAATTGCCATTTTTTTAGACGAAAGATTTACAATATAGAAAATGCTTTATCAGCCAAGAACGTAAATAAACACTTGGAAATAAAATAACTTACGTAAAGTGAAAAAACCAACATATTTCGATCATTATAAGATAGTAAAGAAAAAAAATATAATTATCACAGCATTGCATTAAACAGTGATAGCAAAAATGCAATCTCTCTGTGTTGTTTTCTCACAATCTGTTTACCAATATTTGCGTTTTTTGAAGTACCTAGACAAATTTAAAGTATTTTCAAGATCTTTTGACGAAATTCCCATCTTTTATTGTACCAGGACAAAATTATTTGTTTTCTCGGGGATTTTCGGTGAAATTTGTCATTTTTTTCACACAATCTTTCGATGTAATTTGCTGTTTTATCGAATTTATCCTTTTTTCGTGATTTTTGTTTGCGAAATTGTTGTTCTTTGTTATTTTTTTTTAGAAATTTGTCATTTTTTTCCACTATTTTTAGCTAAATTTACCTTTTTTTGCGAACTCCTGGATAAATTGTATGTGCTTTTTGAGATCTTTGGGCGAAATTCACATCTTTTATGATAACTGGACGAAATTCGTCATCTTGAGGTCTTTCGGTAAAGTTTATTGTTTTTCTCGAGTTCTTTCGATGAAAGTTGTCGTGTTGTCATGATTTTTCAATGTAATTTGCCGTTTATTGAAGATCTTTTTGCAAAATTTATCTTTTTTGTGATTATTTGATAAAATTTGCTTTTTTTTTCAATCCTTTGACGAAAATTGTTGTTTACTCACAATCATTTGTCGAAATTTGTTGTTTTCTCACAATATTTTGAATTTTTTTTCATAATGTTTACAAATTTGCCATTTTTTAGGGATTTTTTTTGTCAAAATTTGCCTTTTTTAAAAAAAAATTTCATGAAAATTGCCATTTTTTTAGACATTTTGGCAAAATTTTTATTTTTGTGCAATACTTTTGCGAAATTTGTTTTATTTGGGATATCTAGACATTTTTTTTTTTTTTTTTGCAGTTTTTTGACAAATTTTTTAGAGATCTTTTGAAGAAATTTGTTGTTTTTTGCAATCTGTTGACGAAATTTGCTGTTTTATTTTCCCACATCTATTTATAAAATTTCCGGGCAATGTTTTTTTTTTTTTTTTTTTTTTGGGGGGGGGGGGGGTATTTTGATGAAATTTTCTCATTTTTGTTATTATTTGCCAGAATTTGTGTTTTTTATGGTACCTAGACAAACTTTGGTACATAGCAAATGATTTCTAGCATTTTTTTTTTTAAACTTAAACAGTTGAAAAATAATCTTCAAACATTTTCAAGAGTCTGTGATGTGTGTCGCAGCGTTGCACCAATTCTGCGCCCGGGATCATGTCATGTTGGTGTTATGTTGGTAAATGGAAAAGCATATTGAAATTTTTAATAAATATTAATCTTAAAAAAAAAAAAAAAAATTCTTTGAAAATTTTTTTATAGTGGCAAAATGCTTTTTTTTCTTTGATTCTTTCATATTGTTGCTGTCAAGTTTTGACGGGTTTCACCTAGCCAGAATAAATTTTATCATTAATTTTTTTAATATGTGAAATTTACATGTATTTTTGATTTATGAAAAGGTAATAGAAAAGTAGTTGAAAATGCAAATGTTTATTTGTTGAATGGGGTGGGTAATGTAACAACAAATTAACCACGGAGAGGATCATTGTTATAGTTGTTGCTAAATGGCAAACTATAAATTCAGTCTTATTTTGTTGCGAAATAAGTGAAGTATGTATATTTTGTATGAAATGAGTGATGACAGTAATTTATGATTTATTCATGTTATGTACAATTTATTGGTGTTGTATTTGTAAATGAAAAATTATCAAATGAGAGAGATTCTAATTCTATGACAGCATGTTTGAATGTAACTCGGCCAATTGCAGGTCATTTGCCTGGATGTAAAATGCAGGTTGTTCTTTTATTTATTGAAATTTTTGCTGAAGATTAGTCGTTAAAAAATCCTTTAATAGCTGGAAAATACCTTTTTCTTTCTTCGGTGCCGTCAAGTTTTGACGGGTTCCATCTAGTCTTATTTAATTAAAGATGAAAGCAGCCATTGGATCTCTTAACAGCAGCTGACTCAATCTTAAAATTTCCAAATCAAAGGAAAATTAATCGAAACCTACAAGAAGATTACCACTGTCTTTTTAATTATGATTCAATTTTCTGTAATCTTTTTTAAAGCTATCAAATTAGTGTCTTTTTAGAATCTGCAATGCCTGAACAGGGATTGGTGAGCAAAGCTCATAGAGGGCAGTGCTCCCTAGTATTTCAAAAGACATGCTGAATCCTTTAAAATTCCTTGACACCTCAGATTTTTTTTCTTAGACTCCTTGGATTTTTTATTCTCAAGTCTGTATGAATTCTGTATGTAGATGATTTTATAAAAGTATTTACTATCATTCATGTACACAATTGCTTGTTTTCTATTATTAAAGATTAAAGAACATTTATTTGATCTTGTATGCTTTTGCAGAAAAGATGTTTGCTTCTTGACTTTATTTTGACATCATTACGCAATCGTACTTTTGGTGATGATTTGATATGGGATCCCAAGGATCACAGTATGTTCCTGCTGAAATGGACCCACAAGCGCAGGTCAACTTGGTCTAAGAAAGACGCTGCTATGTTTTTGGTGAGTTGAACCAGTTTTTTTTTTTTTTTTTTTTTTTTAAGTTTAATTTTATTTGAAACCAGCATAATCCAGAAATTAAAAAGTTATTTCAAATTTTAATATGTAATAAAAACCCTAATGTTTAAACAGGGTTAGAAATTAGCAGTCATTAGTTGCCAAATGAAACTAAATTATTGCATTTGGTGACCACAAAATTATACCTAGTTTTCAAATTTGATACCTAATTTTTTTTTTAACCATTTGAAAAATGGTTGTTGTTTTCGGGAGAATGGACCCGATGATGTTACCACTTTTGAATGATGTTACCACTTTTGAATGATGTTACCACTTTTGAATTTAAATTAAATTCTTTATTTTTAGAAGAATTTTTATTTGAATTTAAATTAAATTCTTTACTTTTAGAAGAATTTTTATTTGAATAGTAAATTAAAATGGTTAAAATCATTGTAATAAAGGAGAAAACTAACAAATTTAAAAATGGGTAGACGGAAATTAACAGATACGGAAAAAGCCGAAGCCAAAGAAATGAATGAACGTGAATATCGCATTCAATGATATTAAACACAATACGCGTACTTAAACAATCATAAAGTGATTTTTATTTCTTCTTTTGCTATTTAAAATAAAAATTTAGTCAACATGTATAAGTTGCTTATTAGTTTGGCGATTCGTATCATTTGGCGAAATTGGTCGACGGGATAACTGAGTAATACTGTATTTGGTTTGGCGCAAAAACGTCTTTCAATGCAGAAAATGATAAAATCAAAAGATTATTGAGCCGCTGAAAACCAATTACGTGTTGAAAGGCGATCACGAAAAAGGAAGCAATTTAATGCCGAACCGATTAATTGTAAAACATCATGTCGCCAGGGCGACCAATCCACTAGCCATGGCGTTTTACTATCGGTCGGTTCTAACCAGGAAAATTTGAGTGCCAATAGTGATTCTAACAAGCCGGAAAATGTTATAGCTATTACTCTTGATTTTCCACCACCTAAAAAGAAAACTAAAAAGCAATCGGCTTGGGAAAAACTGGGAAAAAACTTTTTTGATTCGATGTCTGATGGACCCATTCACAGATGCATGTGCTGCGATCGATTTTGGTTTAAAACCTCCATCACCAAAATTCTGCTCTGTAAAATCAAACAATATATGCCAAAGTCTTACAAGTATAACAGTATATGCCAAAGCTGTATTTTAATAATGATTACTTTTGCACCAACAATGTTAAATAGTTTGAAATGTTTCTTTCGTCGCCAACTTTTATGCTTGGCGACAATAGAGTGATATAACTTAAACGAACCGTACCTTCAAATTGCAGCATGTATAAAGTCATTTATAGCAGTGGCACGGATAATACACAATAAAACAACTGGTATTTAGCTTAAAATGATAGATGAATGTATCGAGTGAAACATTTTTCAAATGGTTGGGGTAATTTCTTAAATTACAATTTTTTTATTTTTTTTTATTTTTTTTTTTTTTCACTTTATTTATTTTAAACAAATGCTCTTATTCAGACTTTAGCTTAAGTTTTTTCCCCTGCCACACACACTTGAAGAATCCTGTTTTCCATAAAGTATTGGACAATAGCATGTGTTTAAGACAACCCTTGTATTTGTTGATCACATCTAAGCTGACTTTATTTCAACCAATGACTGATAAAGACCCAAGGCCATGGAGAGCCACATGTCCCTAAAACTCTTGCACACCTTGTTCAAAAGCATGGTTTAAAACTCCCCTGCACCTGTCAATCAAATCTAAGCTGACTTCACTTTAACCAGTGACTGATAAAACTGACCTTAATGCAGGGTTTGGATGTTTTATCCGGTTAAAACCATGGTTTAAACT
>CAXHSM010001436.1:0-49000 GCA_964019185.1 Maratus speculifer | reverse complement strand
CGCATACGTGCAAGTAACCGGAAGCCACGCTCTTAAGCGTGGATTCCTGCTTAAAAAGATGAAATTTGCATAAAATCTTGAAATTATTTACATTTGCTTCAGTCAGGGCTCCCACGGGTCCGCCTTTTGAAAACCAGTAATTAGAAATTCGTGCTAGGTTTCTACAACAATTCCAAGAAAAACGCTCATTCTAGTATGGCTCTACGAAAGTTATAAATAAGATTTTTCTTTAAATAAAAGGGTTTTCAGAAAGCGGACCAAGTGATATTCCTGGTCAGTAGAAGCATTAGAAAAAAAGAGGAAGTTAACATGTTCTGAGATAGGAACGTAAACATGTTCTGAGGACACGCAGTTCTTTAGGTCACATATCCTTCCATCCTGTATCTTTCTTTTTTCTATTTTTTTCCCCTTTGCTCGTTTTTAGATGTTATTGCACTGAAAATATTTTAGTTGAAGCTTATTTGTTTTTATATGGTATGGGTCAGGTAGTTCAATTTTATTTATTTACTTCTATGTTTGTTGCTTATTCTTATGGCTTGCAGAAAATGAATTCATGTATTCTATTTCGAAAAGAGTTAATAAATTTTACACTATATACAACAGTAAAAAGTTATATTAAATGCAGTATTTGATGTATTTAAAATTCCTTGTGCAGTCATATGTAATATAAATTTGAAAAATCGTTTGTACGTTGGGCAAAAAAAGTAATTCTTAAAAAAATTATTAAAGTATATATATATATATATATATATATACACTAATGTTTTAATGTTTACATTTTTAAAATTTCTTTTTAAATATGCAGTTATTTTGTTTTTCAAAATATATTTTTAGTGCCACATTACAAATGTCTTTTGACGGGTGTGGGGCTGTTCAAACTTCAGTTTCAATGTAGTATATTCAATCTATCGAACATAGATCTAAGTGTATTAAGCAATATTTTGCATTGGATGTCGTAGAAATTTCTTTAAAATGAAGTAATTCACAATGCTTTGATAAACCAACAAAAGTCAATAAAATTTCGGGAAGGGGAGTGGCTACTGTAATGACTCTACTTGTGATGCGCTGTTAGAAATATTTATGCGGACAGGGATACCCCGCGTAATAGCAAGTGATCAAGGGGGAAATTTTGTATCAGGTTTGATGCAGGAATTTCAGGCTAGGCTAGGGGCGGCTCCTAGATTTGCAACACCGGGACATCCACAAAGTTCGGGATTGGTTGAACGGTATAATCAGGTATTGAAACGCATGTTGCACCATATCATTCGGAGCGATCCTAAAAATTGGGATAAACACATCCCTTATTTATTATTTGCGTATAGGGAGATTCCTAACTGTACGACGGGGGTGTCGCCATTTAAGTTGATGTATGGAAGGGAGGCCAGGGGGCCATTGGCGGTATTAAAATCTACATGGTCGGGCGAAATTCCACTACCTATAAATCTCGGGAAAAGTGCAACCGAATACCTTCAGGATTTAAAAATTAACTTAGAAAAGGCGGCGGAACAAGCTTCACTAGTAGCGGAGGTTAAACAGGGCACGTATGCGAAGTATGCGAATCGAAGGGCAATTTATAAGGAATTTATACCGGGGGAGCAGGTATATTTATTAATCCCAGACTCTAGTAATAAACTTTACGCTAGATGGACAGGACCAGCCGAAATAGTGGCACGGTGTAATCCCGACTCTTACAAAGTCAGGTTAACGAACGGAAATATTAAAAATGTTCACGTGAATAAGATAAGGAAATTTACTCCTAGGGTACAAGAAGTGGGGGTAATTTTTGAGAATGAAGAAGAATTAGGGGAAGTCCATCCCACTCCTAGTACAAAGGATAACTCGAACTATTTTAAAATCGAAGAAGTAAATTTAAATCATTTGGAAAACGTAGAAAGAGAAAAGATGTTAGATTTATTGCTTAGATATAAAGAATTATTTTCAAAGAAAATACAAATAGCAAAAGTTGGTGCACACAAAATAAGACTAAATGATAATGAGAAGAAGAAACCTTATGTTTATCGAATTCCAGAGGCCCTAAAACCTCAAGTAGACAAACAAATTCAAGAATTACTAGAATTAGGTTTGATTGAAGAAAGTGATGAAGAAGCACCGCATTCGGTAGTGTGCGTGATGAAGAAAGATGGAACGCTACGACTTTGCGTAGATTTTCGGGCACTGAACGCAATCACCAAGGTTGATGATTTTCCTATGGAAAATTCTACTGATCTATTATTTAATATTGGCAGGGCCAACGTCATTTCCACTTTGGACTTACTCAAAGGCTACTGGGCCATACCACTAGAAGAAGAGAGTCAAAAATTAGCGTGTTTTAAGACTCATAGAGCTCAGTATCGCTTCAAGGTCATGGCTTTTGGGCTGAGGAATGCTGCTGCGACGTTTCAACGAGAAATCAACAGAGCGCTTTCTGAATACCAGGACTTCGCTAAAGCATATATCGATGACATAGCAGTATTTTCCGAAACGTTCGCGGAACACCTGGTGCAATTAAAGAAGATATTTTCCAAACTATCACAGTTACGATTCTCCGTCAATCTGAAAAAATGTGAGTTTGCAAAATCCCGAATAAAGTACTTAGGCCATATCATTGGGTCCGGCAGCCATCGGACCGATCCGGAAAAAGTGGAGGCCATTCGTAAGTTAGCTGTGCCTCAAACTAAGAAGCAACTGAAAAGTGTCTTAGGATTGTGCAATTACTATAGAGATTATATACCAAAATATGCTGAAACAGCATATCCCCTCACTGAACTGACAAAAAAGGACAGTCCAGAGAATTTGTGCTGGTCAGTAGAGCATGACCAGGCGTTCAACGCGTTAAAAAGAGGTCTCATCGAAGCGCCCAGTCTGCATACTCCTATTATCGGGTTACCTTTCATCATAGAGTGTGATGCATCTGCAATCGGCATCGGAGCTTGTTTATCGCAGAGAAGAGATGGAGTAGTGTATCCGGTAAGTTACGCCAGTCAAAAACTCACCAAAACTCAACAGGCATGGCCAACAATTGAAAGGGAGGCCTATGCAGTGATCTGGAGTTTGAAAAAATTTGAAACGTGGATTTTCGGTTCACCTGTGGAACTTATTACGGACCATAATCCATTAACTTTTATCACCAAAAATGCCCCTCAATCTTCAAAACTGCAGCGATGGGCATTAGCCTTACAAAAGTACGATATTAAGATTTCGCACCGCCCGGGTGCCAAACTAATTAATGCTGATGCCTTATCACGCTTGGACACTATGTAAGACATTCAACAACTTTTGAAGCACCCAGTGTTTGAACATTCCTTGAAGAGTGTGGAACAATATGCATTTTTTTTTTCAGCAGCTCTTAGTGTCCTGTTTAATGTTTACTAAGTTCTGTGTATTGCCTTTTGTTAATTGTATGTTATATTGTGTATATGAAGTATTAATTTAATTCTATTTTATATTAGCAGATAGGAAGAACCCCGGAAGACGTGCCTTCTCCGGATACGGTTGTATTTGTGGTGTTATTTTTTATATATACATATTATAATGTGGGGAATCATTGTTAAATAGTGTAACATCATCAGTCGAATTTCAGATTTAAAATAAGTGTGTACCATATTTTCAATCTTGCGTGGGGGGTGTAATGACTGATGATGTGTTTTTTTGTTTTATTTATCGGCGCCCGCTCTTGAGTCACGTGACCAGCAAACGAGTGTGTGTGGAGAGGAAGGGGTTACGAACGCAGAGAGAGAGAGGTGTGTGTGCGGAGGTAAGAGAGAGACCTGCGAATGTCTGATGCAGGTAAACAGAATAAAAATATTATCCAAAAATTGGGATATGTATGTGCTTCGGGCACGAGATTGATCTGTTGTGAAAGAAGAGTAGTTAGAAGTTCTTGTAAGAAATACGAAATCCGGATATTTATATATATATATATTTAATTGTGTGTGTTCAAGTCTTGCTGTGTTAGTCCATCTTGTGTGTTCCATCTGTCAAATAAACTTTTGTGTTTTTTTGTCAAGCCGGATTCTTTGGATTATTTCAACATAAACAGGTGTTCCGTAGAAATTATGAAGAAAATAGGAAGAGCGTATATCACAGCTACTACTCTGAAATAGATCTCAGCATGACCTTTTAATCATTGGTAAATAGAGATTAAGTAGTACTACGGCCCTTTTTGCTCTATTTCTTTCTCTCTCACTTTGTCTTTTTTCACAATAGATAATAGTCTGAGCGAAGCGAAGGCTAATTCGCAGTGCAGTATTACTTTCTGGATTTAAACCGCTACGAAAGATATTAAAAGTCAAACATTTATATGTATATATATACATACATAATTTTTTTTTTTTTGGTCAAGCAAATCTTTAAAAATATTTGTCGGATTTCTGTATATATATGTATATATATATATATGTATATATACATATATATATATATATATATATATGTATATATACACTATATTGCCATTGATTATGGGACACTTGCGATTTTAGACATTTTACTAAATATCTAGAAAAATACATGAGGAATCATCTCAAAACTCTTAGTGTATAAATATAATAGTATACGTCATACATCTCCGTGAAGATATTTTACCGAAACTCCATAGGGGACCGTCAACAAATTAAAAAAGAATGAATATCTTTTGAATAACCCTGTCAAAACTAATGTAGCAAAAACGCTCAAACTCTAGATTATGATTGAATGCCTTATTGTTATACATTGTGTTCATTTTTATGCAAATAGCATGCATACTCGCAGAGTAATTAAGGTTTTTATAAAAATGGCCCCAAATTTTTCTAAGTTTTTCCCTTATAATTTTCTAAGTTCTTAATATAAAATAACATTTTTTTCAGAAAATATGAAAAACAACACTGTACACAGTACCCTGTAATCAGAATTAAAAAATAATAAAAATTGTATGAAAAATGAGTAGGTTTACTAAATAATTTTTTACTGCGCATGCGTCAAAGATATCAAAATTTCATTTGCATATTATGTTAGCTAAATGTATAGAGCAACTTTTGTAAAAGTCTCAAAATTATAGCTTGAAAATTATGAAAGTAATCGTCTATAGAAAAAGGACAAAATACGTTGTTTCCAAAATTAAGCAAAAAAATGAGGGATTTTATCCAAAAGTAGTCGTAACATCCCGTATTGTGTATTCTATATTGACACTAATCAATGAATATATGGATACAACCCCTCTTGTTTTTTCTTCATTTTGAGAATAATGGATTTTCAACTTATTCAATTGACGATTATTTTCAGAATTTTCAAGTTATGATTTTGTGACTTTCACAAAAGTTGCTCTATACATTTAGCTAACATAATATGCAAATGAAATTTTGATATCGTTGACGCATGCGCAGTAAAAAATTATTTAGTAAACCAACTCATTTTGTATACAATTTTCATTATTTTTTAATTCTGATTACAGGGTACTGTGTGCAATGTTGTTTGTCATATTTTCTGAACAAAATATTATTTTGTATTAAGAACTCTGAAAATTATAAGGAAAAAACTTGGAAAAATTTGGGACCATTTTTATAAAAACCTTAATTACTCTGCGAGTATGCATGCTATTTGCATGAAAATGAACACAGTGTATTTCGATAAGGCATTCAATTATAATCTAGAGTTTGAGCGCTTTTGCTACATTAGTTTTGACAGGGTTATTCAAAAGATATTCATTCTTTTTTAATTTGTCGACGGCCCCCTATGGAGTTTCGGTAAAAAAGCTTCACGGAGATGTATGACGTATACTATTATATTTATACACTAAGAGTTTTGAGATGATTCCTCTTGTATTTTTCTAGATATTTAGTAAAATGTCTAAAATCGCAAGTGTCCCATAATCAATGGCAATATAGTGTATATGTATATATATATATATATGTATATATATATATATATATATATATATATATATATATATATATATACCGGGTGTCCCAAAAATGACTGATGGATTTTAAAATTCAATAACTTGCAAACGGTGACAGCTATTTGAAAATTTTTTGCAGCAAGGTTATGTACAATGTCAGGAGTTTTTTTACCGTAATTTTTTATTTTAGTTCGCATATCAAACAATAGGTGGCGCTGACGGCGATTGAAGGCCAGGTCAACGCTTCACTCAGCACTGATCACCTGGCCTTCAATCGCCGTCAGCGCCACCTATTGTTTGATATGCGAACTAAAATAAAAAATTACGGTAAAAAAACTCCTGACATTGTACATATCCCTGCTGCAAAAAAAAAATTAAATAGCTGTCACCGTTTGCAAGTTATTGAATTTTAAAATCCATCAGTCATTTTTGGGACACCCGGTATATATATATATATATATATATATATATATATATATATATATATATACATTTTTTTGTCAAGCAAATCTTTAAAAATATTTGTTGGATTTCGATTCTGATTGTACCAGAGAGTACCTATGATAGTGATCTACTGAATGAACCTATCATGGAAAAAAAAAGTTCAAAATAGTTTAAAAGTTATATTTAACACCAGAACCACGGGAAAATTTATTCAAATTTCAGAAAAATATTTCTCACCAGAATTTTTATTTAAAACTGTTTAAGTTATTTATTAAGAATATTTTTGCTCGGCATAAATTTAACTTTTAAAAGATTTTAATTTAAAGGATTTTCTGGTTCGAATCGACATCTCTTTTTATGATAGGGGTCAAAATGACCCGTCACCGCGGTTCCAGTGTTAAAAAACTCATTTTAAAAAAACAATTTTTTTTGCATACGTCAGAGAAATTTGGTGTGCGTCACTTTCACCGGCTGGATGATTTCCTAGACAACCGAATTAAAGTACATGGAGTAAAAAGAAAATATTTACGCACGCAGTAATAGTGAAATAATTAAAATATACTATTATTTTCAACACAATCTGGCTGATTGGTAAAGTAATCATACGAATTAAATATTTCCAACTGAGCGAAAAATTGACCAGGCTGGGAATCGAACCCAGATACTTGGCTTACAAGGCCAATGCTTTACCTATTAAGCTACCTGGGCGATAGCCAAGTATCTGGGTTCGATTCCCAGTTTGGTCAATATTCGCTCAGTTGGAAATATTTAATTCGTATAATTAAAATATGTTAAAAATTAATCAAGCGGAAAAAGAAATCTTTTTTTTTTTTTTTCGTTTCAAAAGAAAAAAGGTCATAAAACTTTTGATTTTGAGATTTTCTTTTAATCTGTTAATAGCATGTTTTAATCGTAAAAAAAAAAAAAAAAAAAAAAAAAAAAAAAAAATATATATATATATATATATATATTTTTATTAAATATTTTCGTTATAAAATATTTCAATTTATGGCATCATTTCTTCTTATTTAAATTTATTTATTTTTATTACATGCTTTCTTTTAACTTTATGTCTGGAACTCAGTTCTTGTGACTCATTTTTCGGCACGGATATCCAGTGTTGGGCACGCTCACAAAATAAACGAACTAATTCAAACTCACGTTCAATTGCTAAAAAGTGAGTCACGTTCACGTTCAAATTCAATTTTTTTCAAACGAACGCGTTCAAATCAAACTCATTTATAAAAGTGAACGAAGTTCACTAAAAAGTTCACTTTTTTTTTTGTCAATTTTTATTGTCCAAATTTTCAAAATTTTGTGAACTAATCTTTTGATTATTCGCTGTAAGAATCTTCATGGGCCCGACCCAATTTTTGTTCCCGACGCTCGGTCCGAACTTAGTTTCGGTATATTACTTTTTTCTAGAGGTGCGGACTACGCATCCAGATGGGCCGGGGCTGAATTTTTCTTGAGGTCTGAACAGGCAGAAATTTCCAGTGTCAGCTCATATGAAAATCATTGGACCATTGGCACCATTTTAAGTAAAAATATCAATAAAATTTGGCCTGGCCCATTATTTTTAAATCGCTGTTATTTCTCAAATAAAATGGATATATTTATTTTTATTTTTTAAGGTAGGAAGATGCATTTCTAGGCAACACTAAAATTTGAGAAAAAGAACCTGATTATAACGGAATCACGTGTTAACAAAACAATACAAAAGAATATATCGATCTCTGTAAAATGAGGATAATAGTACTTGTGAAAAGAACGTATGTATTTACAAAACAACTTGTCTATTATATCAAGCCTATGACGGATTTTTATTCTTTCAATGCAGTTCCGTCTTACAAGGAAGGTCTCCATTGGGGGCATACTCAGAATTTCTTGAAAAAAATAAGAATTAAACTACTCATGTAGGTAATAAAGGATCAGTGAAAATTAGCGGCGGAATTACATTATTAGATATGTAAAAAAATAAAATAGTTTGGAATAATTGGCGTGAAAAGCTGAAAGCGACGCGGGATTTGGCGAGCAGTGCATTTCCTCGCCAAAAGCAGGCGATTTTAACGAATCTGAAAATTGATTTTAATTGACTTCACTGTTAAATATCTGCAGCATTTACTGCAACGCTACTCCACTACTTTTATAGAATATCTCTCTTCTGACCAATGAGAATGCTCCTTAGCACGGTGAATTGACCGTTTTCTATAAAAGCGGTGGAGTGACGCTGCAGAAAATGGTACAGATTTTTAGCGGTGTTGTAGCTTGTGCAACACTGTTAAAAATCTGCTGCATTTTGCTGCAACGCACTCCACCGCTTGTATATAATATCTCTATTCCAACCAATGAGAAAGCTCCATTTCACGGCCAAGTAACCGTTTTCTATACAAGCAAGGGAGTGCGTTGCCACAAAATGCAGCAGATTTTTAACAGTGTATTTTTCAATTTGGAACAATTTTAATCATTTTAAATTGTGTTTTAAATGATAAAATATATTAATTTCATTTTGTCATAGGTGCATATAAACGTATATGACAAAATTACACCTAAAGTAAAGTAAAAATGCAAAACTAAAATCACTTAAACTAAACTTATTTAAATAAATTGAACATAGAAAGTTTTTTCTTTAAAAAGTATTCGAAGCGTAAAAGCGTATTTTTTAAAAATTTCGTTTTTTCGCCAACCGAAGATAAATCGCCAAATAAACGAAAATTTTATTATTTTTTTACGGACGTTACAAGGAGGTTCCGCCGAAATTTTTTTTATAAACATATATAACTATATGAGAAGAACATGCTGTAATTTTTTCAGATTTTTCTGAGTATGCCCGTATGGAGACCTTCCTTGTTAGAAGATTTTTTTGTATGGAATTAAAAAAATAAAATAAATAAATAAATAAATAAATAAATCTTCAAGCCATAGAATGTGATTGTGAATTTACGATATTAATGATAACTCTGATATTTACACATAATATAAAATAAATTGCATTTTAAAAAACCCCTGTCGGCTTGGCCTACGGGTGGAGGTAGATTTCGAAGAGTGCTCATTTCAACAACAAAAAAATAAAATATGATTAGAGATAAGCCCAGTTTAACAATTTTATTTAGCCGCTTTTGAAGAATTTTTACTATCATTTTTATGTAAGAGCTGGTTTTGTTACAATCATCTTAAGAAAAACTTGGCTCAAAATGTCATCTTAGACAACATTTTTTGAAATACATTCTAAATTTATGAAAAAAACCCGACCAATACGGCACAGTTCCTAAATTAGAGAAACTGCTAATTGAATACGTTTCAGAAATAAATTAACTTTAACAAGTTGGAAATTGCACTAGAAGCATAGTAAATGAGTTGCATTCTTACGATAACGAGGATTTAAAAATATCCAAATCTTGCTGTTATAGTATACAGTACTTCGGATATAGTATAGTGGTCGAAATCTTTTTGGTGTTCCTCTAAATATACAAGAAATAGCATTTATTACACCTCAGCAACGTATATCATATTCATAAAATGTAAAATAGTTTAATATAATTCAAACATACCTCAAGCAATGTTTCTCCCTATAGCATTATGTATTAGAATACTTTTGTGTAATTTAATAATGAATATTCTTTGCATCACAGATTGTAGAGAATGTATTTTTTAGTACATATGTACTTCATGGGTTCATGTCAATTCTATTATATTCGAAAGAGTTTAACATCATTAAAATTTACTTGAAACTAGTTTTCGAGTAAATTTTAATTTTAAATTTATTTGTACTATTTAATTTTAAATTTATTTGTAAATTTTAATTTTAAATTTATTTGTAAATTTTAATCGCAATTTAATGGAGTACTTTTGATTGTCCCTCTAATTAAACTATACATTCGATTTTTATCAAATTTAAAATGACTCGACAAAATTACGCTAAAATTATATATTTTAAATATAGTATGATTTGGATGGGCAGTTTTTGCTTTGTTATATGTGGGCAGACAGACGGACGAACGAACTGACGACGGACTGACAGATATAGGTGCAGATATAGGTACTAGCTATTTATATAGGGACGTACCTAAAATTATTCAGATTTTGACTTAATAGTACACAGTATTTCGGATACAGTATAGTGGCCAAAATCTTTTGTGTGTCCCTGTAAATACTATCTGCTTTATTTTATACTGGAAATAACTTGTAGTATTCCTCAGCAACGTATATCAATCTCATAAAATGTAAAATAGTTAATTACAATTAAATGCGCACTAAACAATGTTTTCCTATAACATTGTGTACTAGAAAACTTTTGTGTAGCCTTGTAAATCAATAACAAATGTTCTTTGCACCACAGATTGTGCAAAATCTGTATTATAATATGTACTTCATAGACGCATATCAATTTTATTATCTCGAATGATTGTAACACCAATTAAATGAATTTGAAACTTTTTTCCCCATTGACTGTAATATAAAGGAACAGTTTTGATTGTCGCTATAATTGATCTATGCATCCGATTTTCATAAAATTTGAAATGACTCTACAAAATTATGTAATAATTATATATTTTAAATTTTAAACGATTCGGTTGGGTAGTTTTTGCGTTATTATATGCGGACAGACGGACGGACTGAACGACAACTATAGGTTCTACGTATTTACGTAATTACGAACGCACCTAAAAATGAGTCAAAAATAAGCAAAAACGAAAAAAAAAGGGAAGCACAAAAAAAAAAAAAAAAAAAAAAAAATTAGTCTATTTTTAAATTATCAAATCCGATTAAATTTATTTTACATCTTCTCAATAATATTTACAACTTTTATGCTGACAAGGTTTTGATCGGATCAATTATAGCAAAAATAAATTTTAAAAGAATGGGAGTTAAAGACAAAATCACAAATCCAAACTGACTCATTTTTACCCAAACTCATTTTGCTCTCAAACACATCCAATTAGCAGGTTCCCTTATTTAAAAACTATATTATGAGAAGCTATGGCCAGTTTTGTGATAAAGGCAGAATATATATCAAAAAATGGTGTCAAAGTGGCATTTTGAACCGAATTTCCCGAAACGATCGTGGTTGAAAATTGAGAAAGTATTCGAATAACAAATTGCTTATTTTCTAACTCATTTTCAAATCCATTTGTGCTCTTAAATGTATCTCAAATGTATGCTTTCAAAGTGAGCATTTTGAATAGAATAATCTGAAGCGATTTTAATTGAAAAATTGAAGAGGTATTCAAATGACAAATTACTTATTTTCTGACTCATTTTTAAATCCATTTTTGCTCTCAAACGCTTCAATTGATAGGTTCTCTTATTTAAGAAAGGTATAATGTGCCGTATTGGTAATTTTTTTTATAAAAGCAGAATATAGTTCAAAAAATTTTGCCAA
Source organism: Maratus speculifer (assembly GCA_964019185.1). Taxonomy (NCBI): domain Eukaryota; kingdom Metazoa; phylum Arthropoda; class Arachnida; order Araneae; family Salticidae; genus Maratus; species Maratus speculifer. The sequence goes on along the minus strand of CAXHSM010001436.1, from coordinate 37,298 downwards.
AGTGGGCTTTTTGAACAAAATTTACCGAAGCGATCGTGATTGAAAAAATTGAGGAAATATTCCAATAACAAATTGTTTATTTTCTGACTCATTTTTAAATCCATTTTTGCACTCAAACGCTCTCAAATGACAAGTTCGCTTATTTAAGAGCTGTATAGTGTACCATATTTGTCAGTTTGTCATTTATCTTTTTTATAAAGGAAGAAAATGTTTTTTTAAAAGGTTGTCAAAGTGGTCCTTATGAACAAAATTTTTCGAAGCGATCGTGATTGGAGAATTGAGGGTATATTTCTGTTTGTTAGTGAGATAGATACTTTATCTCCAAATTTTGATGGCTACATGCAAAACGTTCAAATTAAAGTTCACTTTCAAAATGTAAATTGCAAAAATGAACGGATGACATTGACAAAATGTAATTAATTAAAATGATAAACTTTTTCAAAATTTTATGTTTTGTCGTGTGACTAGAGGTATTCAACTGTAAGTATACAAAATTTGAAGTCTCTGACTTATACAGTTTATGTATAATCTCTTTAACAGACAGAGGACAGAGACGATGAATAACGTTTCATAAAACGAAGGAAACTGTAACAAGTGGGTAAATGTAATTGTACATTGTACAGAGGGTTTCGTTTAATATTTCTTTCAAAATAAATTATCTTGTAATGAACAAATCTAAATTGTTAATTTATAATTATTAAATTCTTAGACAGATGGTAGCACCAATAAATTTAAAATAATTATAAATCGAAGTTATTTATTTTAATCGAACTAAAAATGTTCAAATCAAACTATTTAAATAAAATCCAAAATTCCAAATTTTTTGAAAGTCCAAAAATAAATAAATAAATAAATAAATAAATAAATAAAAAATAAATAAATAAAATAAAAAAATAAACAATTAGTGGAAATATAAATAATATTTTAAATTTCTAAAAACGAAAAAAAAATGTTTAAACGAAATTTAAAATGCTGAATTATTAATAAAATGCAATAGTTTTTAAAATTGAAAGAAAATGGAAGCCAAATAGATAGATAATATATCTATATTCCAGCGCCGGGATTCGAACAAAGAACGTTCTGCATACGAGTGAAATGCTCTCTGTCTAAGCTACACTGAAAACATTAAAATTAAGGTTCTCTTTTAAAAGTTAAATCGCTAAAATGAACGGCTGATATTGATAAAATTGATTTAATCAAAGTGACAGACTTTTTCGAAATTTCATGATTTCTTATGTGACATGAAATAGTTAGCTGTAAGTACACAAAAATTGAAGTCTTTGTAGTCTGACGGACAGATAGATAGAAGTGAGAGATGTTGATAGGGAGATAGGGAGATAGGGATAAAGGATAGTTTATCCTTTGGAGATAGGGTTTCGTTAGATGAGCGAAAAATTAAAAAAAGGACAATTTACTTTTTTCGTTTGGTTTAGAACACTTAAGGAAAGTTGTGTCACCTTTGCGTTTTAATTATTTAATTTTTTAATTTTATTTCTAGCCAAACTCCTCATCAATTTTTCGCACAGTTTAGCTTCTGTCAAAACTTTTTTTTTTTTTTTTTTTTAAATAATATATGTAATCACGTATTCCGGTATATAGATAGGCCTCTGCCAACTGTTTCGGCTTCAAAGTTATGAGTTCATACGGTATTTATTTTTATTTCATGACGAATGATCAATTTATCGTTTACTACTGACAAAACAAACAAAAAAATTGAAAAGAGCATACCGGTAAAATTCATATTAGCTTACAAATATTGTCGCGTGACAACTGTAAACTCTTAAGATAGTTCTCAAATTCTCTGCACAATAGTGCAACATTTTGTGACTTATTTTTTACTGTAAAAGTATAAAATTGGCAAACTATTGAAGTGATTTGTAATCGAATAGCGTTTTTCATTTTTAAATAAATTATTTTTAGCTTACTTATAAGTGGCCTGTCCAACCTTTCAGTAAACAGGGGCGCACCTCAGATCTTGACACTCAATGTAGGGCTCCATTATTGACATGATACGAAACATGCGGCATTATATCACAGAGTTATATTAGTATATATACGCACGTCTTATATTAAGTAAACCCATCTTAGAAGACAAAGGGCTCTTTACGGTTCTGAAACTTCATGTAAAAGCAATCTTCAGAAAATAATAAGAAGAATAATAAAACGTATATAGTACTAAATTTCGAAGTATTCATTTTTTACGAGAGGTCTATCTTAGAAATATTTGCATGGGAGATACCAGACTTTAATCACATTCAATAATATATATATATATATATATATATATATATATATATACATATATAACAGATATGTTTCTAGGGTTTTTTTAGCATGTAAAAACAAACTTTGGCTTATTTTAAAGAGATGAATTTTACTTTAAATATATATATAAAGACATACTAATGAGTAATACATGGGTGGTTTCAGAGAAACCTTGGAAGTACTTTCACAGCTGAAAATCATTCTGCTCTGTCTTATGGATTTTTCGAAAATAATAATAATAGTAATAGTAATAATAAAAACTTAACTAAAATTTCAAGAGTTGGGAAGTATAGTCTAAGAGCTAGCAACGTCAAAAATCACGTCATTTTATCAAGGCTCATTTTTTTATATGTTTTTCCCTTTTATGGTAGAATACGTTTGCAAGCGGTCTGGCAGTTGAGAGACGTTGCGTTTACCTGTGGCAGAAGGGGTTGTGCAGGTCAAAAAGCTTCAAAATCACGTGATTTTATCAAGGCTCATTTTTTAATATGTTTTTCCATTTTATGGTAGAATACGTTTGCAAGCGGTCTGGCAGTCGGGAGACGTTGCGTTTACCTGTGGCAGAATGGGTTGTGCAGGTCAAAAAGCTTCAAAATCACGTCATTTTATCAAGGCTCATTTTTTAATATGTTTTTCCCTTTTATGGTACAATACGTTTGCAAGCGGTCTGGCAATCGGGAGACGTTGCGTTTACCTGTGGCAGAAGGGGTTGTGCAGGTCAAAAAGCTCCAAAAATCCGATATTTTATAAAGGCTCATTTTCTTATATGTTTTTATCAAGCTTAAAAATTACAAGATATTACTCTTTGGACAGCAGACAACCTATAACTAATTTTCCAGACACAAATTCGGTTGTAAAGTTAATGCCAGACGTCTTTAAATATGGCAACGAAAGTGCCTGTTCCAAGAGTGGTTTATAATTTAAATTTTACAAGACCTCTTTACGTCATTTTATCAAGCTTAAAAATTACAAGATATTACTCTTTGGTGGAGAGACAACATATAATTAATTTGCCAGACAGAAATTCGGTTGCAAAGTTAATACCAGACGGCTTTAAATATGGCAACAAAAATGCCTGTTCCAAGAGCGTTTTATAATTCAACAAATTATAAGACCTCTTTACGTCATTGAACCGAATTTGCAACCCTGGATTTTTCTGAGTCTTATTGATTAGATTCACTATTTTTCTGCACCTGATTTTTTGCACGACACTTTTTCAGAGCCTGATTGAGTAAATTTGTGATACTTTGTGCTTGATTGACGAAAGTTGCATTTTTTAAGTCTTACCGACAAGCCTTTGCATGTGATGAAAATTTGTGCACCCGGAGAAAGGTTAAGGTGTAAGAATTCATATAATTTGTTAACATCAACTCACAGCTTAAATATTGGACAAATAAATTCCAGTGTGGCCAAAACGGGGGCATCCACCCTAATATTTAATAAAATAAACTTATATTTTGATAAATCAGAGCTTTTTATAAGTAAACTTTATATTGAAAAAAAAAAATTGCCGAATTTGCCGAATGCAACCGAATTTGTGTCTGGCAAATTAATTATAGGTTGTCTGCTATCCAAAGAGTAATATCTTGTAATTTTTAAGCTTGATAAAATGACGTAAAGAGGTCTTATAATTTTTAAATTATAAACCACTCTTGGAACAGGTACTTTCGTTGCCATATTTAAAGCCGTCTGGCATTAACTTTGCAACCGAATTTGTGTCTGACAAATTAATTATGGGTTGTCCGCTATCCAAAGAGTAATATCTTGTAATTTTTAAGCTTGATAAAATAACGGAAAGAGGTCTTATAATTTTTAGATTATAAACTAGTCCAGGAACAGGCACTTTCGTTGCCATACTTAAAGCCGTCTGGCATTAACTTTGCAACCGAATTCGTGTCTAGAAAATTAATTATACGTTGTCTGCCTACCAAAGAGTAATATCTTGTAATTTTTAAGCTTGATAAAATGACGTAAATAGGCCTTATAATTTTTAAATTATAAGCCACTCTTGGAACAGGCACTTTCGTTGCCATATTTAAAGACGTCTGGCATTAACTTTGCAACCGAATTTGTATCTGGAAAATTAATTATAGGTTGTCTGCTGTCCATCTTGTAGCTTTTAAGCTTGATAAAAACATATAAGAAAATGAGCCTTTATAAAATGGCGAATTTTTGAAATTTTTTGACCTGCATAACACCTTCTACCACAGGTAAACGCAACGTCTCCCGACTGCCAGACCGCTTGCAAACGTATTCTACCATAAAAGGGAAAAACATATTAAAAAATGAGCCTTGATAAAATGACGTGATTTTGAAGTTTTTTGACCTGCACAACCCCTTCTGCCACAGGTAAACGCAACGTCTCCCGACTGCCAGACCGCTAGCAAACGTATTCTATCATAAAATGGAAAAACATATTAAAAAATGAGCCTTGATAAAATCAGGTGAGGAAAACGTTGCTAGCTCTTAGACTAGTAAAAATTAACCACTTTTATCTCTATTGTAAAACAGCCAATAGAGCACTGCAACAACAATAACAACAACAAAAAAAAAAAAAAAAAAAGGAAAAAAAGGAAAAAAATTGAATTTTCATGCACGTTTCTTAAAAGGGGGATGATGAAAAATGTTTGTATATCTAAATGTTATTTCTTAACATATTCAGAAAATTATAGTCAACAAATTCAATCATCATAATTGCACATTGCAAAATTTTATAAACAATAGCTACAAATCGTGAATATATGCATTCTAAAATTTTTCACCTGTGTTTCTGGATTTAATGTGTTTTCATAGATTTTGAAAATATCTCTCGTACAAATATAAATGACTTTAAAGAAAGTATCCTTTATAATGAAATTTTACTTCTAAAAAAACCAGTCGTAGAAAAAGCACCAAGAAAACATTGAAAGGATGCCATGGCGCCCGTGGGCGCCGCGTTAGACAACCCTGCTTTAGAAAAATAAACAATTTGAGCGATTCTCTGATCCCTGCAATAAAAATGTTATTGCGTCAAAGGACCAATAGCTTTATCAGTCTGTTGCATCAAAGGGTCAGTCGTGATCCTGGACACACTGACCCCTCACTGTGTGTTCGAGGAGGTCCCAGAAAGATTTCAAGTTGTAAAACTGCCAAGTCTAAATTAATTAGTATTCTGCCGTCCTCGTTGCTGTATTGGTGTTGAATAGATCTTTCTACGCTTGTTTATCAGCTTCTTCTTTTGGGCATGCATTTTATCTTTTTCTCTGAAAAGAATAAATATTAGAGACCGCACAATGAGACTTGCATGCTGTCTGCTTGACTTGTTACTGCTTGAATTATACAGTATGTTCACTCTCAACGATGGCCAATGGCTAATTTCTAAACAGTTAGTCATAGACATATAGTTGCAAAAATGCTTTAAAAAAGATGAAGAATTGTTTTTTAAGCGATTTAGGTAAAAAAAAAAAATAGTAAAAAAATGCTAAAATTAAAAGGCGAGTTTTGAAATTTACATCTTCAAATATATTTTTACATATGTTTTATTTTGTAAAAAAATGGAACTGTTACTTTTCACGATATTATTTTAAAAATGTGTGTTATTTTGATAAGTTTTTTTTTGTTTTTAATTTTTGTATACATGTTTTCTTAATTCAAAATATGTATTAAAATTTTAACTTACTTCCAAATATCCGATCGTGTTTCAACTCGCATACTTATTTATATTCAATGAAAATGTAATATTAATACGATTTTAGGTGCGTACCACAAAGTGCCGCAGCAAGAATTCAGTTCTAGGGGAGGGGGGGGGGGTGAGTTTCTGATAAAGATGCTTGCCAGTTATTTGAATCACCGGATAATAGAATCGGTACTAATTAGAATATTCACTGTATAATACTTAAACTCAAAGAGCATCTGTGTGGCAGGAAATAATCATTCTTTTAGCATAATGCGTCTCAGAAAAGTGATTTAGTTCAAATAACCAATTTTTATCTAACAAATCGATGTAATATGCACTTTCACAGTTTTAAGCAGAATTTTTGCCATTTAATTGAATCACTTTATTAAATGAAATCTGATTCCGAAATACACCATAACGTTTAAATATCAAATTTGGTTTTAATTCATATAGGTGGCATTTATCGTAATCTTTCTTAGCTCTGGGAGGGGTTTTAAACCCTCCCAGTATATTATATATATAGTTGTATATTTTGCTTTAATGAGTAAACATCAACATAAATTAAAAAAAAAAAAAATATTGTAAAAATTATTTTACTCTGAATGTTTAATGTTAAATTTTATATCTGACATTTACTTTTATATCCAGTAAATTTGTGACTGACCCCTATTTTGCAGCGAAAAAGCTGCTTCAACTTTAAACAGCTGTTATTCGGTCAGTTTTATTGGCAGAGGAATAGAACTTTTTTTGCCTTACTTGTTACAGTCGTAAATATCGCTTATAGTACTAAATATCACTTATGGTACCGGGTGACTGTATAAAAATTTAATTTTCGTAAATTAAAAAAAAAAAAAAAAAAAAAAAAAAAAACTTCTTTTTGACCTATTTACCTTAAAAAGCAATTCTTTGCCTTTTTCAAAGCATTTTTGCAACTGGAACTATATGTCTATGGCTAACGGATTAGAAATTAGCCATTGGCCACCGTTGAGAATGGACATCCTGTATAAATTCCAGAGCGGCTAAAAAAAAAAAAAAAGAAGAAGAAAGGAAAGAAAGGCGAGGGAAAAAGTTGAATCTCAAATTATTCGAATCCATAGACGTTCAGTTAACATTTGTCTAAAGTGAAATATTATCCTCTACAGAAATTTTTTTCAGTCCCGATTGATTTCGCCTTCGACAGCACGACAGCGTTTGCTGTAGAACGTATTTTTATACATACAGCATATTATCTAATTATTATTTAACTCTGTACAATCCTATTGACAACATCATCGTTTAAATCATAAATATTTAATTGTTTTCAACCTCTTACCTCACAGAAACATCATTATGATCAGAATTAGCACTAATATTTTGTGATAAATATGATTAAATAACAGTTTTTTTAGAGATTACTGTTTAAAATCACTACATGAAAAAATAGTAATAAAATATTAAATTTTATTCTTTTTAAAATGGGTCATGGGCTGCGTAAATAGGCACATTTATTTCAAAGTATTGGTCTCTCCATATTTCTTTCTCTATATCCCATTGTAAACTAAATTGGTTTTAAAACGAGTCCTTAACTGTATCTAAATATCTGAAAAATTAATAGCATATGCATTTCCACGCATTGGAGGCTTAAAAATATGAAAATTTCTATACTGGTGAACCTTTTAAGAAAACCTCTTAGAAAAATTCATTGTAGACAGATTCTTTATTAAAAAATTCGCCGTCTTTTACAAATGCGTTATATATTTTTTTTTTTTTTTTTTTTTTTTTTTTACACGGATTACTCTATCCATTTTGCACCGATCTAGAAATTGTTTCGTTTAAGAGAGGATTTCGTCATATACAGATTTTTGTAGCACCTTTTATAATACTGTATCACCCTCCCGTAGCATTGTATATGTACTATTCTTTAAAGAAAATTTTAATTGTTGAATTATGGTAATTAATAATTACAATAAACTCTGGCTAAGGCGAAATCGATTGGCATCGTGAAAATTTTCCCTAGTAGACAATATTCCGTCTGAGATAAATTCTACTCTGTCTGCGGATTCGCAGGAACTTGAAAATCTTTCCGATTTAGACATATTTCCGCCTTACACAGTCCACCTTGTACAGAAAGTTTACTGTATATATCTATTTTCGGCGAAATTGTATACAGTCCGGGTCCGGTTCGGCGCGGCCCGAGTCTGGAGAAGAAGTAAGATTAGGATACTACCCAGAGAAGTGATATCCAGACTTAACCCGTCCTGAGGCTCGTGTAGGCCTCTAAATGGCATTTGAAAGAGGGAAAAAGTGGGTAAACGGAAAAAAAAGTGACCGAAAAAAAAGTTATCGGAAAAAAGTGACATAAACTACAAAAGCGGAAAAAAGTGACGCGGAAAAAAGTGACAAGGAATTGATTTTGGGGATTTATTATTGATTTTGGGGATTCATTGGTTAAGTTATGAAAGGGGGATCGGGGGGGTCATAGTTTAGGTAAATGGGTTTTTCATACTGAATTAACTGTTTTGGTTCAATTTTTGGATATACGTTCATCCTGAAAAGACGCTTGCCTGATTAGTTTTGGGAAGGGACGATTACCCCCCCCCCCCATCCGTCCTCAATTAGATGAATGGGTTTTTACGCCGAATTATCCAACGTGTGTCATATTTGCATATAGGATCTTTCCGATACGGCTTATGTATAGTATAAAGTGCCTGAAGAGATTCTAGGAGTTTAAGGGTTAAGTATAGAGGGGGAACGGGGGATATAACCTTTCTTAAATGAAATTAATGGCTTTTTACGCATAATTATCCGATTTGCTTAAAATTTTGGACATAAGTTCATTATGATAAGACGTATCTTAGATTAGTTATGGGTTCTTCTGCTTATTATAAAGGGGGGGTAACGAGCAATTCTCCCCCTCAAACTAGATAAATATGTTTTTATGCAGAATTATCCCATGTATTTCAATTTTAAATGTAGGTTCTTTCTGGTAAGGTGAATTCCGGAATAGTTTTAAGGATTTAATGGCTAAGTATAAAGGGGAGATGGAGGAAAACCCTCTTAAATTAAATAAATGACTTTAATCAGAATTATCCGATTTGCTTCGAATTTTGGACATGGGTTCATTATGATAAGACGTATTTCTGATTATTTATGGCGTTCTTTGGTAATTAAAAAGGAGGGCGGGTGATAACTATACCCACCTTAAATTAGATTTTAAAAAATTATGCACACTTATCCGATGTACTTCAAATTTTGGATATAGGATCTTTCTCATAAAGTGAATTCCTGAATAGTTTTATGGGTTTAATGGCTATGTATAGAGGGGGAACGGGGGATAAACCACCTTAAATTAAATAAATGGCTTTTTACGCAGAATCATCCGATTTGCTTCAAATTTTGGATGTATATTCATTATAAGAAGGCGAATCTCTGATTAATTATGGGGTTCTTTTGATAATTAAATAGGGGAAGCGGGAGATTAATCCTCCACTCTTTAAATAAAATAAATTGTTTTTTTTCTTTCGCAACTATTCAACGTATTTCAAATTTTGGATATAGGCTCTTCATGATAAAATGAATCCCTGAATAGTTTTAAGGGTTTAATGGCTAAGTATAGAGCGATGAACAGGGGATAACCCACAATTAATCAGGACTTCGCCTTATCATAATGAACGCCCAATCAAAATTTGAATCAAATTAGATAATTCTGCGTAAAAAGCCATTTATTAATTTAAGAGGGGGGGGGGTAATCATCCGTTCCCCCAGTGTTTACTTAGCTATTAAACCTTTAAGATTATTCCGGGATTCACTTTATGAGAAAGAACATATATCCAAAATATGAAATATATCGGATAAGTGAGCATAAAAAACAATTTATCTAATTTAAAAGGGGGGGGGGAATAATCACCCGCCCCAATTTTTAATTGGCAAAATAACCCCATATGTAATCAGGGATACGCCTTATCATAATGGTTCTATAATCCAAAATTTGAAGCAAATCTGATAATTCTGCGCAAAAAGTAATTTAATTTAAGGTGGGTTATATTCTATTCCCCTTCTATATTTAGATATTAAATCTTTAAAACTATTCAGAGATCCACCTTATCAAAAAGAACCTATATTTAAAATTTGAAATACATGGGATAATTCTGGATAAAAACCTATTTTTCTAGTTTAAGGGTGATATAATTGCTCGCCCCCCTTTATAACAAGCAGAAGAACCCCATAACTAATCAGAGATACGTCTTATCATAATGAGCCTATGTCCAAAATTCTAAGCAAATCCGATAATTATGCGTAAAAAGTTATTAATTTAATTTTAGAAAGGTTATCCCCCGTTCCCTCTCTATACTAAACTATTAGAACTCTTAAATCTCTTCAAGCATTATATACTATATATAAGCCTTATCGAAAAGAACCTATATGCAAATTTGACACACGTTGGACAATTCTGCATAAAAACCCATTCATCTAATTGAGGACGGATGGGGGGGAGTAATCGTACCTTCCCAAAACTAATCAGGCAAGCGTCTTTTCAGGATGAACGTATATCCAAAAATTGAACCAAAACAGTTAATTCAGCATGAAAAACCCATTTACCTAAACTATGAGTCCCCTCCCCGATCCCCCTTTCACACTTAAGCAATGAATCCCCAAAATCAATAATAAATCCCCAAAATCAATTCTTTGTCACTTTTTTTCCAGTAACTTTTTTTCCTTGTCACTTTTTTTTCGCGTCACTTTTTTTTCGCGTCACTTTTTCCGTGTCACTTTTTTCCGCTTTTGTAGTTTATGTCACTTTTTTCCGATAACTTTTTTTCGGTCACTTTTTTTCCTAGATTCGAAAAAGTGTACTAAGGTCTGGAAAAATTTTAAATAAATTATGGAAAAATTGAACGTAAATTTCGTTTAAAGTCGTCTATTTTTTGAGTTTCCGTTCAGTTCAAACTCGTTTATAAAATAGTGAGCGAAGTTCAGTTCAAAGTTCACAAATAGTGAGCGAAACTCGTGAGTTTTCGTTCAGTGAGCACGTTCATACCCAACACTGCGGATATCATATGCGTGCCAGATATATCGCGATTTCTTTTAACGCCCGTCCTATTGGTGAAAACCTCGTTTTCGAATATCAGTTACGTACACTTTTTAAATTATTTTGCACTATTTTGAAAAGGAATTTACAGTAAAAAAATCATAACCATAGAAACAAACATTTTATGTAATTTAAAAAGAGAAAATTAAAGTAAATATACCGGGTGTTCCAAAAATAACCGGTAGATTTTAAAATTCAATAACATGAAAACGATGACAGCTATTAAAAAAATTTTTGCAGGAGGGTTATGTATAATGCCATAAGTTTTATCTCCGTGATTTTTGATTTTAGTTCGGAAACCAAACAATAGATGGCGCTGACGGCGATTGGCGCTCAGTCGAAGCCGAAACTGAGCTCACTCAGCATTGATACAAAGGAAGGAGATTAAGGATATGGAGTGTGTCTCATTCGATTTGATTTCAATGAAATGCATTTTTGCCATGGATGTAACAGATTCTTCGATAGTGGAATGCAGCGTTCAGAAATGGGTATAAATTTCGCAAACAGTATTTGAGTTTGCAGGATATTTTACATTTATAAAGTTTTATTTGCCCGGATAAAATTACTTTCTTATGGCATGATTTAAAGAATATTTTATGCATCGTATTTTAAAACTACACTGTTAAAAATTTGAAATATTTGCTGCATCATCACACCTCCGCTTTTATAGAAAAAGATTACTTCACTGTATTATGAAGCATCCTCATTGGTCAAAATTGAGATATTCTATAATAGCAATGCAGTGACGATGCAGCAAATGTTTCAAATTTTAACAATGTTGGTGAAGATATTTTGCTACAATCTTGCTCTTACACCGTAAAAAATTGACCTATTTGCTGCAGCGTCACTCCACCACCTTTATAGAAAACGGTTACAATATTGTATTATGGAGCATTATCATTGGTCATAAAAGACATATTCTATAAAAGCTGTGGAGTGACATTCTAGCAAATGGGTTAAAGTTTTTGCAGTGTTTCTACACTGGTCAAAATCTGCTGCATTTTGTTGCAACGCACTCCACCGCTTGTATATAATATATCTATTCCAACCAATGAGAAAGCTCAATTTCACGGCCAAGTAACCGTTTGTTTTCTATACAAGCAGGGGAGTGCGTTGCAACAAAATGCGGCAAATTTTTAACAGTGTATGGGGAGGCATTTTTGTAATAACTCTATCGCATTTTGACATTTTTATATATATATATATATATATTTTTTTGCATTGCATAGCTGAGGTACCTCTCAAGATCTCCCCTTTATTATATTTCTTGATTATTTTCAATTATTTTGGCAATTTTCAACAACAGATGACGCTGCAGGTGTGATGAAAGCTATTGAAGAAAACTCAGTCTCTGAGTTCGCTATTCTGTAAGTTGTCTTTCTGCTGCAAGCATATGCTGTTCACAGACTGCAAGTTTGCAGGTAAAAATGGTTTATTATTTAGAACAGAGGATTTTTTTGGTTTTGGAATTCCACCGCCTAGAACACAGTGTTGCTGCAACAAGACGAAGTTTTCAACGGAAGTTTAATGTAACCAAAGGACCGAAAAGCGATACAATAAAGAATTTGTTTGAAAAATTTCAACGGACTGGAGACGTGAAGGATGAACGTGCTGGAAATGTAGAGCGACCGCGTCCGACAACAACAGAGAGTAATGCTCAGCTTGTGCAGAAGGTGATCGAACAGCGGCCTCAGGTTTCCATTCGCCGTGTTGCAGTTGCGGTCCAAATAAAGCCAACGTCCACGTACCGTCTCATGCGTCAGAGTTTACACCTCTATCCATACAAAATTAAAACTCGGAAACCCCTCAGCGCTTCTTCCATTGATGCACGAGTAACATTTGCTAATGATATGGAGCAAAGGATTGATGTCGGCGATATCCAAGTGGACAGCGTTTGGTTTAGTGGCGAAGCTTATTTTTACCTGGACGGTTTCGTAAATAAACAGAACTGGCGCATATGGGGAACTGAAAACCCCCATGTTGCAGTCCCATCATCCCTACATCCTCCAAATGTGTTGGTTTGGGCCGCCATTTCTTCCAAGGGGCTCATTGGTCCATTTTTCAGATCCGAAACGATTACTGCACCACGCTATCTGGACATTCTTCGAGAATTTGTGGCGGTACAAAATGCCTTAGACGACCCTGAGAAGACCTCGTGGTTTATGCAAGATGGTGCCCGGCCACATCGCATAGCCGAGGTCTTTAATTTCCTGAATGAACAATTCGATGATCGTGTGATTGCTTTGGGCTATACCACACATACAGGGAGCGGCGTTGATTGGCCTCCCTTATCGCCAGACATGAACCCCTGTGACTACTATCTGTGGGGACACGTGAAAGACCAGGTGTACCGCCACAATCCAGGAACAGTCGAACAACTGAAGCAGTACATCTCTTTTGTATGTGAAGCCATCCCTCCTGAAACGTTTATAAACATTACTGTTAATTTCGTTCAGAGACTAAGCCATATTATTGCTGCGCATGGTGGATATGTGGAAAATATCGTTCTTTAGATTTTTCAGACTGCAGCGCCATCTGATGTTGAAAATTGTAAGTAATTTCGTAAGTTTGTCTGTCTAAAAATTTACTATTGTCCCAAGCACATTACAACAAACGGTGTATTATTGATTTTTCAAATATACCGTCATTTTTGAAACAGCCGGAATAAAGTTACTTTTACATCCAAAACCGATTTTTAATTGAAATTAACTTTATAAAAAAAATCTGCAACCAAAATCGAAAATGCAATCAAGGAGTGGTGATCTTGGCAGTCGGGAGACGTTGCTTTTACCTGTGGCAGAATGGTTTGTGCAGGTCAAAAAGCTTCAAAATCACGTCATTTTATCAAGGCTCATTTTTTAATATGTTTTTCCCTTTTATGGTACAATACGTTTGCAAGCGGTCTGGCAATCGGGAGACGTTGCGTTTACCTGTGGCAGAAGGGGTTGTGCAGGTCAAAAAGCTCCAAAAATCCGATATTTTATAAAGGCTCATTTTTTTATATGTTTTTATCAAGCTTAAAAATTACAAGATATTACTCTTTGGACAGCAGACAACCTATAACTAATTTTCCAGACACAAATTCGGTTGTAAAGTTAATGCCAGACGTCTTTAAATATGGCAACGAAAGTGCCTGTTCCAAGAGTGGTTTATAATTTAAATTTTACAAGACCTCTTTACGTCATTTTATCAAGCTTAAAAATTACAAGATATTACTCTTTGGTGGAGAGACAACATATAATTAATTTGCCAGACAGAAATTCGGTTGCAAAGTTAATACCAGACGGCTTTAAATATGGCAACAAAAATGCCTGTTCCAAGAGCGGTTTATAATTCAACAAATTATAAGACCTCTTTACGTCATTGAACCGAATTTGCAACCCTGGATTTTTCTGAGTCTTATTGATTAGATTCACTATTTTTCTACACCTGATTTTTTGCACGACACTTTTTCAGAGCCTGATTGAGTAAATTTGTGATACTTTGTGCTTGATTGACGAAAGTTGCATTTTTTAAGTCTTACCGACAAGCCTTTGCATGTGATGAAAATTTGTGCACCCGGAGAAAGGTTAAGGTGTAAGAATTCATATAATTTGTTAACATCAACTCACAGCTTAAATATTGGACAAATAAATTCCAGTGTGGCCAAAACGGGGGCATCCACCCTAATATTTAATAAAATAAACTTATATTTTGATAAATCAGAGCTTTTTATAAGTAAACTTTATATTGAAAAAAAAAAATTGCCGAATTTGCCGAATGCAACCGAATTTGTGTCTGGCAAATTAATTATAGGTTGTCTGCTATCCAAAGAGTAATATCTTGTAATTTTTAAGCTTGATAAAATGACGTAAAGAGGTCTTATAATTTTTAAATTATAAACCACTCTTGGAACAGGTACTTTCGTTGCCATATTTAAAGCCGTCTGGCATTAACTTTGCAACCGAATTTGTGTCTGACAAATTAATTATGGGTTGTCTGCTATCCAAAGAGTAATATCTTGTAATTTTTAAGCTTGATAAAATAACGGAAAGAGGTCTTATAATTTTTAGATTATAAACTAGTCCAGGAACAGGCACTTTCGTTGCCATACTTAAAGCCGTCTGGCATTAACTTTGCAACCGAATTCGTGTCTAGAAAATTAATTATACGTTGTCTGCCTACCAAAGAGTAATATCTTGTAATTTTTAAGCTTGATAAAATGACGTAAATAGGCCTTATAATTTTTAAATTATAAGCCACTCTTGGAACAGGCACTTTCGTTGCCATATTTAAAGACGTCTGGCATTAACTTTGCAACCGAATTTGTATCTGGAAAATTAATTATAGGTTGTCTGCTGTCCATCTTGTAGCTTTTAAGCTTGATAAAAACATATAAGAAAATGAGCCTTTATAAAATGGCGAATTTTTGAAATTTTTTGACCTGCATAACACCTTCTACCACAGGTAAACGCAACGTCTCCCGACTGCCAGACCGCTTGCAAACGTATTCTACCATAAAAGGGAAAAACATATTAAAAAATGAGCCTTGATAAAATGACGTGATTTTGAAGTTTTTTGACCTGCACAACCCCTTCTGCCACAGGTAAACGCAACGTCTCCCGACTGCCAGACCGCTAGCAAACGTATTCTATCATAAAATGGAAAAACATATTAAAAAATGAGCCTTGATAAAATCAGGTGAGGAAAACGTTGCTAGCTCTTAGACTAGTAAAAATTAACCACTTTTATCTCTATTGTAAAACAGCCAATAGAGCACTGCAACAACAATAACAACAACAAAAAAAAAAAAAAAAAAAAAAGGAAAAAAAGGAAAAAAATTGAATTTTCATGCACGTTTCTTAAAAGGGGGATGATGAAAAATGTTTGTATATCTAAATGTTATTTCTTAACATATTCAGAAAATTATAGTCAACAAATTCAATCATCATAATTGCACATTGCAAAATTTTATAAACAATAGCTACAAATCGTGAATATATGCATTCTAAAATTTTTCACCTGTGTTTCTGGATTTAATGTGTTTTCATAGATTTTGAAAATATCTCTCGTACAAATATAAATGACTTTAAAGAAAGTATCCTTTATAATGAAATTTTACTTCTAAAAAAACCAGTCGTAGAAAAAGCACCAAGAAAACATTGAAAGGATGCCATGGCGCCCGCGGGCGCCGCGTTAGACAACCCTGCTTTAGAAAAATAAACAATTTGAGCGATTCTCTGATCCCTGCAATAAAAATGTTATTGCGTCAAAGGACCAATAGCTTTATCAGTCTGTTGCATCAAAGGGTCAGTCGTGATCCTGGACACACTGACCCCTCACTGTGTGTTCGAGGAGGTCCCAGAAAGATTTCAAGTTGTAAAACTGCCAAGTCTAAATTAATTAGTATTCTGCCGTCCTCGTTGCTGTATTGGTGTTGAATAGATCTTTCTACGCTTGTTTATCAGCTTCTTCTTTTGGGCATGCATTTTATCTTTTTCTCTGAAAAGAATAAATATTAGAGACCGCACAATGAGACTTGCATGCTGTCTGCTTGACTTGTTACTGCTTGAATTATACAGTATGTTCACTCTCAACGATGGCCAATGGCTAATTTCTAAACAGTTAGTCATAGACATATAGTTGCAAAAATGCTTTAAAAAAGATGAAGAATTGTTTTTTAAGCGATTTAGGTAAAAAAAAAAATAGTAAAAAAATGCTAAAATTAAAAGGCGAGTTTTGAAATTTACATCTTCAAATATATTTTTACATATGTTTTATTTTGTAAAAAAATGGAACTGTTACTTTTCACGATATTATTTTAAAAATGTGTGTTATTTTGATAAGTTTTTTTTTGTTTTTAATTTTTGTATACATGTTTTCTTAATTCAAAATATGTATTAAAATTTTAACTTACTTCCAAATATCCGATCGTGTTTCAACTCGCATACTTATTTATATTCAATGAAAATGTAATATTAATACGATTTTAGGTGCGTACCACAAAGTGCCGCAGCAAGAATTCAGTTCTAGGGGAGGGGGGGGGGTGAGTTTCTGATAAAGATGCTTGCCAGTTATTTGAATCACCGGATAATAGAATCGGTACTAATTAGAATATTCACTGTATAATACTTAAACTCAAAGAGCATCTGTGTGGCAGGAAATAATCATTCTTTTAGCATAATGCGTCTCAGAAAAGTGATTTAGTTCAAATAACCAATTTTTATCTAACAAATCGATGTAATATGCACTTTCACAGTTTTAAGCAGAATTTTTGCCATTTAATTGAATCACTTTATTAAATGAAATCTGATTCCGAAATACACCATAACGTTTAAATATCAAATTTGGTTTTAATTCATATAGGTGGCATTTATCGTAATCTTTCTTAGCTCTGGGAGGGGTTTTAAACCCTCCCAGTATATTATATATATAGTTGTATATTTTGCTTTAATGAGTAAACATCAACATAAATTAAAAAAAAAAAAATATTGTAAAAATTATTTTACTCTGAATGTTTAATGTTAAATTTTATATCTGACATTTACTTTTATATCCAGTAAATTTGTGACTGACCCCTATTTTGCAGCGAAAAAGCTGCTTCAACTTTAAACAGCTGTTATTCGGTCAGTTTTATTGGCAGAGGAATAGAACTTTTTTTGCCTTACTTGTTACAGTCGTAAATATCGCTTATAGTACTAAATATCACTTATGGTACCGGGTGACTGTATAAAAATTTAATTTTCGTAAATTAAAAAAAAAAAAAAAAAAAAAAAAACTTCTTTTTGACCTGTTTACCTTAAAAAGCAATTCTTTGCCTTTTTCAAAGCATTTTTGCAACTGGAACTATATGTCTATGGCTAACGGATTAGAAATTAGCCATTGGCCACCGTTGAGAATGGACATCCTGTATAAATTCCAGAGCGGCTAAAAAAAAAGAAGAAGAAAGGAAAGAAAGGCGAGGGAAAAAGTTGAATCTCAAATTATTCGAATCCATAGACGTTCAGTTAACATTTGTCTAAAGTGAAATATTATCCTCTACAGAAATTTTTTTTAGTCCCGATTGATTTCGCCTTCGACAGCACGACAGCGTTTGCTGTAGAACGTATTTTTATACATACAGCATATTATCTAATTATTATTTAACTCTGTACAATCCTATTGACAACATCATCGTTTAAATCATAAATATTTGTTTTCAACCTCTTACCTCACAGAAACATCATTATGATCAGAATTAGCACTAATATTTTGTGATAAATATGATTAAATAACAGTTTTTTTAGAGATTACTGTTTAAAATCACTACATGAAAAAATAGTAATAAAATATTAAATTTTATTCTTTTTAAAATGGGTCATGGGCTGCGTAAATAGGCACATTTATTTCAAAGTATTGGTCTCTCCATATTTCTTTCTGTATATCCCATTGTAAACTAAATTGGTTTTAAAACGAGTCCTTAACTGTATCTAAATATCTGAAAAATTAATAGCATATGCATTTCCACGCATTGGAGGCTTAAAAATATGAAAATTTCTATACTGGTGAACCTTTTAAGAAAACCTCTTAGAAAAATTCATTGTAGACAGATTCTTTATTAAAAAATTCGCCGTCTTTTACAAATGCGTTATATATATTTTTTTTTTTTTTTTTTTTTACACGGATTACTCTATCCATTTTGCACCGATCTAGAAATTGTTTCGTTTAACCCTCTGACAGTCTTGCAAAAGGGAAAAATTGTAATGTTGTTTTCTCAGCATTTTGTTTTAATTGCTAAAAAAATATGATTCTTTCAAAATTATAGAAAAATCTTATTTACGAATATGAATGTTATCCTTGAGTGTGTTAATCATTGCACAATGTATTGAAAATCCATTAAATCAACTGAGTTATATCATTTTAATTATTGCTTGCATTGCAGTGAAACCTGGAGCTTAGGGAACGTCTATAGACGGGCTTGTCAGTGAGAGGGTTAAGAGAGGATTTCGTCATATACAGATTTTTGTAGCACCTTTTATAATACTGTATCACCTTCCCGTAGCATTGTATATGTACTATTCTTTAAAGAAAATTTTAATTGTTGAATTATGGTAATTAATAATTACAATAAACTCTGGCTAAGGCGAAATCGATTGGCATCGTGAAAATTTTCCCTAGTAGACAATATTCCGTCTGAGATAAATTCTACTCTGTCTGCGGATTCGCAGGAACTTGAAAATCTTTCCGATTTAGACATATTTCCGCCTTACACAGTCCACCTTGTACAGAAAGTTTACTGTATATATCTATTTTCGGCGAAATTGTATACAGTCCGGGTCCGGTTCGGCGCGGCCCGAGTCTGGAGAAGAAGTAAGATTAGGATACTACCCAGAGAAGTGATATCCAGACTTAACCCGTCCTGAGGCTCGTGTAGGCCTCTAAATGGCATTTGAAAGAGGGAAAAAGTGGGTAAACGGAAAAAAAAGTGACCGAAAAAAAAGTTATCGGAAAAAAGTGACATAAACTACAAAAGCGGAAAAAAGTGACGCGGAAAAAAGTGACAAGGAATTGATTTTGGGGATTTATTATTGATTTTGGGGATTCATTGGTTAAGTTATGAAAGGGGGATCGGGGGGGTCATAGTTTAGGTAAATGGGTTTTTCATACTGAATTAACTGTTTTGGTTCAATTTTTGGATATACGTTCATCCTGAAAAGACGCTTGCCTGATTAGTTTTGGGAAGGGACGATTACCCCCCCCCCCCATCCGTCCTCAATTAGATGAATGGGTTTTTACGCCGAATTATCCAACGTGTGTCATATTTGCATATAGGATCTTTCCGATACGGCTTATGTATAGTATAAAGTGCCTGAAGAGATTCTAGGAGTTTAAGGGTTAAGTATAGAGGGGGAACGGGGGATATAACCTTTCTTAAATGAAATTAATGGCTTTTTACGCATAATTATCCGATTTGCTTAAAATTTTGGACATAAGTTCATTATGATAAGACGTATCTTAGATTAGTTATGGGTTCTTCTGCTTATTATAAAGGGGGGGTAACGAGCAATTCTCCCCCTCAAACTAGATAAATATGTTTTTATGCAGAATTATCCCATGTATTTCAATTTTAAATGTAGGTTCTTTCTGGTAAGGTGAATTCCGGAATAGTTTTAAGGATTTAATGGCTAAGTATAAAGGGGAGATGGAGGAAAACCCTCTTAAATTAAATAAATGACTTTAATCAGAATTATCCGATTTGCTTCGAATTTTGGACATGGGTTCATTATGATAAGACGTATTTCTGATTATTTATGGCGTTCTTTGGTAATTAAAAAGGAGGGCGGGTGATAACTATACCCACCTTAAATTAGATTTTAAAAAATTATGCACACTTATCCGATGTACTTCAAATTTTGGATATAGGATCTTTCTCATAAAGCGAATTCCTGAATAGTTTTATGGGTTTAATGGCTATGTATAGAGGGGGAACGGGGGATAAACCACCTTAAATTTAATAAATGGCTTTTTACGCAGAATCATCCGATTTGCTTCAAATTTTGGATGTATATTCATTATAAGAAGGCGAATCTCTGATTAATTATGGGGTTCTTTTGATAATTAAATAGGGGAAGCGGGAGATTAATCCTCCACTCTTTAAATAAAATAAATTGTTTTTTTTCTTTCGCAACTATTCAACGTATTTCAAATTTTGGATATAGGCTCTTCATGATAAAATGAATCCCTGAATAGTTTTAAGGGTTTAATGGCTAAGTATAGAGCGATGAACAGGGGATAACCCACAATTAATCAGGACTTCGCCTTATCATAATGAACGCCCAATCAAAATTTGAATCAAATTAGATAATTCTGCGTAAAAAGCCATTTATTAATTTAAGAGGGGGGGGGGTAATCATCCGTTCCCCCAGTGTTTACTTAGCTATTAAACCTTTAAGATTATTCCGGGATTCACTTTATGAGAAAGAACATATATCCAAAATATGAAATATATCGGATAAGTGAGCATAAAAAACAATTTATCTAATTTAAGGGGGGGGGGGAATAATCACCCGCCCCAATTTTTAATTGGCAAAATAACCCCATATGTAATCAGGGATACGCCTTATCATAATGGTTCTATAATCCAAAATTTGAAGCAAATCTGATAATTCTGCGCAAAAAGTAATTTAATTTAAGGTGGGTTATATTCTATTCCCCTTCTATATTTAGATATTAAATCTTTAAAACTATTCAGAGATCCACCTTATCAAAAAGAACCTATATTTAAAATTTGAAATACATGGGATAATTCTGGATAAAAACCTATTTTTCTAGTTTAAGGGTGATATAATTGCTCGCCCCCCTTTATAACAAGCAGAAGAACCCCATAACTAATCAGAGATACGTCTTATCATAATGAGCCTATGTCCAAAATTCTAAGCAAATCCGATAATTATGCGTAAAAAGTTATTAATTTAATTTTAGAAAGGTTATCCCCCGTTCCCTCTCTATACTAAACTATTAGAACTCCTAAATCTCTTCAAGCATTATATACTATATATAAGCCTTATCGAAAAGAACCTATATGCAAATTTGACACACGTTGGACAATTCTGCATAAAAACCCATTCATCTAATTGAGGACGGATGGGGGGGAGTAATCGTACCTTCCCAAAACTAATCAGGCAAGCGTCTTTTCAGGATGAACGTATATCCAAAAATTGAACCAAAACAGTTAATTCAGCATGAAAAACCCATTTACCTAAACTATGAGTCCCCTCCCCGATCCCCCTTTCACACTTAAGCAATGAATCCCCAAAATCAATAATAAATCCCCAAAATCAATTCTTTGTCACTTTTTTTCCAGTAACTTTTTTTCCTTGTCACTTTTTTTTCGCGTCACTTTTTTTTCGCGTCACTTTTTTCCGTGTCACTTTTTTCCGCTTTTGTAGTTTATGTCACTTTTTTCCGATAACTTTTTTTCGGTCACTTTTTTTCCTAGATTCGAAAAAGTGTACTAAGGTCTGGAAAAATTTTAAATAAATTATGGAAAAATTGAACGTAAATTTCGTTTAAAGTCGTCTATTTTTTGAGTTTCCGTTCAGTTCAAACTCGTTTATAAAATAGTGAGCGAAGTTCAGTTCAAAGTTCACAAATAGTGAGCGAAACTCGTGAGTTTTCGTTCAGTGAGCACGTTCATACCCAACACTGCGGATATCATATGCGTGCCAGATATATCGCGATTTCTTTTAACGCCCGTCCTATTGGTGAAAACCTCGTTTTCGAATATCAGTTACGTACACTTTTTAAATTATTTTGCACTATTTTGAAAAGGAATTTACAGTAAAAAAATCATAACCATAGAAACAAACATTTTATGTAATTTAAAAAGAGAAAATTAAAGTAAATATACCGGGTGTTCCAAAAATAACCGGTAGATTTTAAAATTCAATAACATGAAAACGATGACAGCTATTAAAAAAATTTTTGCAGGAGGGTTATGTATAATGCCATAAGTTTTATCTCCGTGATTTTTGATTTTAGTTCGGAAACCAAACAATAGATGGCGCTGACGGCGATTGGCGCTCAGTCGAAGCCGAAACTGAGCTCACTCAGCATTGATACAAAGGAAGGAGATTAAGGATATGGAGTGTGTCTCATTCGATTTGATTTCAATGAAATGCATTTTTGCCATGGATGTAACAGATTCTTCGATAGTGGAATGCAGCGTTCAGAAATGGGTATAAATTTCGCAAACAGTATTTGAGTTTGCAGGATATTTTACATTTATAAAGTTTTATTTGCCCGGATAAAATTACTTTCTTATGGCATGATTTAAAGAATATTTTATGCATCGTATTTTAAAACTACACTGTTAAAAATTTGAAATATTTGCTGCATCATCACACCTCCGCTTTTATAGAAAAAGATTACTTCACTGTATTATGAAGCATCCTCATTGGTCAAAATTGAGATATTCTATAATAGCAATGCAGTGACGATGCAGCAAATGTTTCAAATTTTAACAATGTTGGTGAAGATATTTTGCTACAATCTTGCTCTTACACCGTAAAAAATTGACCTATTTGCTGCAGCGTCACTCCACCACCTTTATAGAAAACGGTTACAATATTGTATTATGGAGCATTATCATTGGTCATAAAAGACATATTCTATAAAAGCTGTGGAGTGACATTCTAGCAAATGGGTTAAAGTTTTTGCAGTGTTTCTACACTGGTCAAAATCTGCTGCATTTTGTTGCAACGCACTCCACCGCTTGTATATAATATATCTATTCCAACCAATGAGAAAGCTCAATTTCACGGCCAAGTAACCGTTTGTTTTCTATACAAGCAGGGGAGTGCGTTGCAACAAAATGCGGCAAATTTTTAACAGTGTATGGGGAGGCATTTTTGTAATAACTCTATCGCATTTTGACATTTTTATATATATATATATATTTTTTTTTTTTGCATTGCATAGCTGAGGTACCTCTCAAGATCTCCCCTTTATTATATTTCTTGATTATTTTCAATTATTTTGGCAATTTTCAACAACAGATGACGCTGCAGGTGTGATGAAAGCTATTGAAGAAAACTCAGTCTCTGAGTTCGCTATTCTGTAAGTTGTCTTTCTGCTGCAAGCATATGCTGTTCACAGACTGCAAGTTTGCAGGTAAAAATGGTTTATTATTTAGAACAGAGGATTTTTTTGGTTTTGGAATTCCACCGCCTAGAACACAGTGTTGCTGCAACAAGACGAAGTTTTCAACGGAAGTTTAATGTAACCAAAGGACCGAAAAGCGATACAATAAAGAATTTGTTTGAAAAATTTCAACGGACTGGAGACGTGAAGGATGAACGTGCTGGAAATGTAGAGCGACCGCGTCCGACAACAACAGAGAGTAATGCTCAGCTTGTGCAGAAGGTGATCGAACAGCGGCCTCAGGTTTCCATTCGCCGTGTTGCAGTTGCGGTCCAAATAAAGCCAACGTCCACGTACCGTCTCATGCGCCAGAGTTTACACCTCTATCCATACAAAATTCAAACTCGGAAACCCCTCAGCGCTTCTTCCATTGATGCACGAGTAACATTTGCTAATGATATGGAGCAAAGGATTGATGTCGGCGATATCCAAGTGGACAGCGTTTGGTTTAGTGGCGAAGCTTATTTTTACCTGGACGGTTTCGTAAATAAACAGAACTGGCGCATATGGGGAACTGAAAACCCCCATGTTGCAGTCCCATCATCCCTACATCCTCCAAATGTGTTGGTTTGGGCCGCCATTTCTTCCAAGGGGCTCATTGGTCCATTTTTCAGATCCGAAACGATTACTGCACCACGCTATCTGGACATTCTTCGAGAATTTGTGGCGGTACAAAATGCCTTAGACGACCCTGAGAAGACCTCGTGGTTTATGCAAGATGGTGCCCGGCCACATCGCATAGCCGAGGTCTTTAATTTCCTGAATGAACAATTCGATGATCGTGTGATTGCTTTGGGCTATACCACACATACAGGGAGCGGCGTTGATTGGCCTCCCTTATCGCCAGACATGAACCCCTGTGACTACTATCTGTGGGGACACGTGAAAGACCAGGTGTACCGCCACAATCCAGGAACAGTCGAACAACTGAAGCAGTACATCTCTTTTGTATGTGAAGCCATCCCTCCTGAAACGTTTATAAACATTACTGTTAATTTCGTTCAGAGACTAAGCCATATTATTGCTGCGCATGGTGGATATGTGGAAAATATCGTTCTTTAGATTTTTCAGACTGCAGCGCCATCTGATGTTGAAAATTGTAAGTAATTTCGTAAGTTTGTCTGTCTAAAAATTTACTATTGTCCCAAGCACATTACAACAAACGGTGTATTATTGATTTTTCAAATATACCGTCATTTTTGAAACAGCCGGAATAAAGTTACTTTTACATCCAAAACCGATTTTTAATTGAAATTAACTTTATAAAAAAAAATCTGCAACCAAAATCGAAAATGCAATCAAGGAGTGGTGATCTTGAGAGGGACCTTACTTATGCAGTGCAAAAAAAAAAAAAAAAAAATTAAAATGTCAAAATGCGACAGAGTTATTACAAAAATGCCTCTCCAAAAGAACACTATAAAAAATTGACCCATTTGATGCAGCGTCACTCCACAGCTTTTATAGAATATGTCTTTTATGACCAATGATAATGCTCCATAACGCAATAAAGTAGCCATTTTCTATAAAAGCGGCGGAGTGAATGACGCTGCAGCAAATGGGTCAAATTTTTTTACAGTGAATAGCTTTAGCTTGCGAGTTTCTTCGCGGGTAGGGACAGAGGGTTTACAGAATGGCAAATTCACAGATTGCGTTTTCTATTATAGCTTTCAAATTACCTGCAGTGCCATCTGTTGTTGAAAATTTTAAGTGATTCCGAAAGTTGTATACCTGAAAATTTACTATTGTCCCAATCATATTGCAACAAACGGTATATTTCTAACGCTGCCCATTTAAATTTTATTGATTTTTCAAATATACCGGTCATTTTTGTGACTCTTTGCATCGCCACCAACACTGTTAAAATTTGAAACTTTTGCTGCATCGTCACTCGATGTTATTATAGAATATCTCTGTTTTGACCGATGAGAATGCTCCATAATACAGTGAAGTAATCATTTTCTATAAAAGCGGAGGTGTGATGATGCAGCAAAGGTTTCAAATTTTTAACAGTGTAGTTTTAAAATACGATGCATAAAATATTCTTTAAATCATGCCATAAGAAAGTAATTTTATCCGGGCGAATAAAACTTTATAAATGTAAAATATCCTGCAAACTCAAATACTGTTTGCGAAATTTATACCCATTTCTGAACGCTGCATTCCACTATCGAAGAATCTGTTATATCCATGGCAAAAATGCATTTCATTGAAATCAAATCGAATGAGACACACTCCATATCCTTAATCTCCTTCCTTTGCATCAATGCTGAGTGAGCTCAGTTTCGGCTTCGACTGAGCGCCAATCGCCGTCAGCGCCATCTATTGTTTGGTTTCCGAACTAAAATCAAAAATCACGGAGATAAAACTTATGGCATTATACATAACCCTCCTGCAAAAATTTTTTTAATAGCTGTCACCGTTTTCATGTTATTGAATTTTAAAATCTACCGGTTATTTTTGGAACACCCGGTACATTTTATTAAGAAATAAACGATAATAGCTGGGTTTCATTCTCAGGCAAAATAGCGCCATCTCGGCGCAAGTTAAATACCCTTGTGCGTATACCACAAAAGTCCTTTTTTTTTTTTAATCTATTTCTTGTTGACATAGAACTTTGAAATTTGGAATATATATGTATTCCTGGGAGCAATCGTGGATTTGGACATTGATTTTTTGAAAAATTCGATGCGTAAGTGGGCAACGGAAGGAATTTCCTAAAGCGCTTTGGACGAGAGTCTTTTGCTTAAATATTTACGCTGTATTAAAAGTGCTGAGTTTGAAAAAGTAAATAATCTCGAAATTAAAATCGATTCGTTGTTCGATTTGCATGATACAAGAGGAAACTACAGACTCAATATCTAGATGAACGTCTATATTAACCCAAAAGTTGTTTCTTAAAATACTTTGTGGTGTGAATATTTTTTTTTAAATTTTCTAAAATTAAATCTTTACAGTTATATATCCAAATGCGCACATTATACAAGTAATAGCTGTCTGTAATTAACTTATAAACTGACAATCTGAAATAGGCGATCGTGTATTTTCTTCATATAAATATAAATGGAAGATGCTTTAATAAGCTCAATTATTTGATCAAGCTTTTTTCACTATATTACAGAAAAACAAAACAAAAAAATATCTATTTTAGAAAATATTTGTTAATTTTTTTAATTTTTTTAATTTGATAATAGAGTTTCTACAAAATTAGACCAAAAATTAATTATTTTCGAATATTCGATACATGTAAGTGCAAGATTTGGTTTATTTTATGACGGCCGATTATCAACATGTGAGATAAAGGCTTGAAAGGGTACCTAACCCCTATTTACGCAAGGAAATCCAAGGTTTGAAGAAAATCACGGAAAACTCCGGACGATTAAGACGACGGCCGCGAATGGATTCGAACCCAGCGCCTGCCATCTGCCAGTTTCGAAAGCAGAACTTCTCGGCCGCTGGTGAGGCAGGAGAGTAAGGAACACAATGAAAAATATGCTATAACAGTGCATATCAAAATAGCTAAACGTTGCTATTTTCATTTTTAAAGTTTCTAGCAATTTCATTACACAATTTAACTTAAAAAAGAAATCAAAACTTTTTGTTAGTTAAGTATGCCAATATATTAACAACATATATATAGTGTAAAATTAAATGTTTACTCACAAGTTAACTTTATTTTTGAACGAAAAACTTTATTGATTTCCTCTGAATGAAATACATATTTAAAAAAAATATGTATGTGTAATTTTTCTTGAAGCTTTGTGAAATAATGACAATTTTTATGCATAATAAACAAACGTTATATCAGATGTTTACACAATCATTGCATTCAATGCCATTAACTTTAAATCTCATTAAATAATGGGGCATTTTAATTCTTAATACACTTTAAGTAATTAAATCAAGATCATCTTGTACTGGGCATAGAACATACACTTAGGAAACACATTAGTTCGCCTGATTTACTGTTCTAAAAGTGAAAGTTGTAGTAGGCACAAGATATGTCAGTACACTTTTTTTGTGCTGAAGAATTCCTATCAGGACATTAGTCCTGAATTAAAGAACGTGCTAAATATTTAGTTATGTGTATGTTAAATATGTATATCTTCGTCCTGGATGTCAGAACTCAGATTTTTTTTTCGTTTGCTCCTAGGTGTAGTTCCAGTATAAGACCAAGACATCAAGACCCCGTGGTTTCGCTTTCCTTCAGTATAAAAAAAAACACCCTCAGTTTGGTTATTAGATATTACTGTTTTCCTTACTGCAAAGATATGAGATAGTTTCATTCCCACAGAAGAACAAACACTTTCATATTTTGCAGGAAATATTTTAACAGATAATGAGAACAAGACATCTCCTACATTATGTAGAAGTGAAGTGAATTTAACCGTGACTACAACTTCAACTTGTACTGTCTCTGCAATTATCGTCGACATTGGATTAAACGTTAACCACTTCACCATTTATACTACACGAGATGAGTCGGGGATAAAAGCACTGTTTCCCCATACCTGTCGCCGGTTAAGTGGAAGAGTGTTATCATGTACGCTAATGGCGCCTGGTGCATGTAAAATCCGTCGAGGGTGCGAAGTCCTCCAAGTTACCTGTGAATTATACCTCTTGAATGATGTCTTGCGAGGTGAAGGTCTCGTCATCAGATCAAGATTCTAAATTACGAGACCATCTTTCGAGGCCATTTGCAGTTCAAACAACAGTATGTAACATTAAATAACAAGCGAAACAAATTATGCTTAACGACAAGCAAGTATTGCAAAAATGATGGCATGCGAAGCAAAGAAATCAGGTTTACGAAATCTCTAAGCAACACGGAAACCTCTACATTGGATGTTAAGTTGCCAAGCAACGAGATACTCATCAATAAGATCACATTGTTATTAGATAAACTTTAGATTTCTATTTGGAACTTTTCTTGGATATTCTTATGAAAAAATCCTACAAATATGTACACCAGTCGTAAATTTGCTGCATTATGAACATTATATTAAAGATTTTTCCAAAAAGAATTTTGTTAATAACTAGGATGAGCGAAGCGAATCCTCTACTAGGCCTCTCAAATGACATTTTGTCGTACACTTTACAAAAAAATTATACAATATTTTGACTTGAAATTAAACACAAATATAAATTATGATCTGTAGATTTGCAGAATATTATTATTTTTACAGAAATATTTTTCAAAAAATTATTATTTTAATTAATTTATTTTACATGTTTTTCTATTACAAACGCATTTTTTCAAATAAAAAGTGAAACACGTACGTTTTCAGAAGGAAAACTTAAATCATGGGGTCAGTAATTATAGCTAGAATCACCATTAAATAAATAAATAAATAAAATACATTTTCATTATTATGACAAAATATCTCAAAAACTGCTTTCAGATTTTCAAACTATGCTCATTCCTTTTATCTATGTATAGCTTCATGATTTCTTTTATAAAATTTATAAAATATATTTTTTTAGAAAAATTATAGCATATTTTTAATGAATTAAAATTTGTGAAAATTCTCTTATTAACATTCAATTATAAAAGTATTTTCCTGTGTCATGAATTCAAATACACAATTTATTCTTATTTTGTAAAATCATTTAAGCAGACGATATTTATGAATTTTAAAAGAATTGCATTACATTTTTGTAAAGTGGCAATAAAAGAATTGTAAACAAATAAAATTAATTAATATTTTGTATAATTCTACTTAGTAAATATTTTTATTTATACCAGTCTTATATCATAAATAAAAAATCTGAGGAAATTCTTAGTTATTTGGTTGAAATACATTTTAAAATTAAAATGCGCCGAAATATAAAATTACATTTTTGCTTAATAAAGATGCAAAAGTAATAAAAAATATATATATTATTACTTTCAAATATTTATCTTATAGCATAATACTTCGCAAATCCAAACAAAGCATGGCTTTTGCTAGTTTATTATTATTATTATTATTATTTATTTAGTATAAAAAAACATATAGAATAGAAAGAATAACTGTTGATATTCTCCATTTCTAAATATAAAGGAAGAAGATAATATTGCTTTTATTATTACATGAATGACCTTTTATTAGATACATATATCGTTCTAACTGTTTAAAAACTGTAGAGCCCCGAAATGTTATTTCCACCAGGGATCTGTTCAGTACAATTATGACTATTCGTTTCATAGGCTATATCTTTGAGTTCCAATTTCGCCCTGAAAACGCAACTTTGATAACAAATA
The DNA here is from genome assembly GCA_964019185.1 of Maratus speculifer. NCBI lineage: Eukaryota > Metazoa > Arthropoda > Arachnida > Araneae > Salticidae > Maratus > Maratus speculifer. Next base: position 7,409 of record CAXHSM010001436.1, on the reverse strand, counting down.
TTTAACATAATTAGTATTCTACGTCAATTTTGAATTTTATATTATTAAAGTTTTTTATTTGGTTTCTTTCGTAAGTTTAATTATTCAAATTCAATATTGAAATTTCTTATTATACTTCATTCTTTTAGTACTTGTGCTGTGCGATCTTGGCTGATTTAACGGTGTGCAAACGTTAATTTGGAAAAAAAAAAAAAAAAAAAAAAAAAAAAAAAAAAAAAAAAAAAAAAAAACACGGCACATGGTCTATCAAGATAGCGTTATTTAAGTATTTATGATCTGCCTTTTCGGATAGAATAAGGCAAAAATTGTCTTCCTCAATTTGTAAGAAGGATGATTTTCAGGCAGAAGTTAAAAGATCTCCACAGTAGAAGAATCAGTATCTTCTATTGATACACTTTGATTATAGTTGGAAGCACCAAACTAAGTATTTTACTTTAATGCTACTTGAAGCAAAATCGGCAAAAAGAATGATTCCTGATGGTGAATACCCCCCCTACCACTCGTATATTTAAAATAGTGTAGTTATGGGTCAATTTGTACGAATTTTACTTTGAATTTCAGTTATTATAAACTATAATTTTTGAAATGCTATATGTCATTATTTAACTGATTTTACAACAGTACAACTTTTAATAATTGTATTTTTAGGCGGTTAATTTTAAAGCTCTGGAAGGTGATTTAAAAAATAATTGCTTTTGGTCACAAAGTTCATACCGGGTGTTCCAAAAATAACCGGTAGATTTTAAAATTCAATAACATGAAAACGATGACAGCTATTAAAAAAATTTTTGCAGGAGGGTTATGTATAATGCCATAAGTTTTATCTCCGTGATTTTTGATTTTAGTTCGGAAACCAAACAATAGATGGCGCTGACGGCGATTGGCGCTCAGTCGAAGCCGAAACTGAGCTCACTCAGCATTGATACAAAGGAAGGAGATTAAGGATATGGAGTGTGTCTCATTCGATTTGATTTCAATGAAATGCATTTTTGCCATGGATGTAACAGATTCTTCGATAGTGGAATGCAGCGTTCAGAAATGGGTATAAATTTCGCAAACAGTATTTGAGTTTGCAGGATATTTTACATTTATAAAGTTTTATTTGCCCGGATAAAATTACTTTCTTATGGCATGATTTAAAGAATATTTTATGCATCGTATTTTAAAACTACACTGTTAAAAATTTGAAATATTTGCTGCATCATCACACCTCCGCTTTTATAGAAAAAGATTACTTCACTGTATTATGAAGCATCCTCATTGGTCAAAATTGAGATATTCTATAATAGCAATGCAGTGACGATGCAGCAAATGTTTCAAATTTTAACAATGTTGGTGAAGATATTTTGCTACAATCTTGCTCTTACACCGTAAAAAATTGACCTATTTGCTGCAGCGTCACTCCACCACCTTTATAGAAAACGGTTACAATATTGTATTATGGAGCATTATCATTGGTCATAAAAGACATATTCTATAAAAGCTGTGGAGTGACATTCTAGCAAATGGGTTAAAGTTTTTGCAGTGTTTCTACACTGGTCAAAATCTGCTGCATTTTGTTGCAACGCACTCCACCGCTTGTATATAATATATCTATTCCAACCAATGAGAAAGCTCAATTTCACGGCCAAGTAACCGTTTGTTTTCTATACAAGCAGGGGAGTGCGTTGCAACAAAATGCGGCAAATTTTTAACAGTGTATGGGGAGGCATTTTTGTAATAACTCTATCGCATTTTGACATTTTTATATATATATATATATTTTTTTTTTTTTTTGCATTGCATAGCTGAGGTACCTCTCAAGATCTCCCCTTTATTATATTTCTTGATTATTTTCAATTATTTTGGCAATTTTCAACAACAGATGACGCTGCAGGTGTGATGAAAGCTATTGAAGAAAACTCAGTCTCTGAGTTCGCTATTCTGTAAGTTGTCTTTCTGCTGCAAGCATATGCTGTTCACAGACTGCAAGTTTGCAGGTAAAAATGGTTTATTATTTAGAACAGAGGATTTTTTTGGTTTTGGAATTCCACCGCCTAGAACACAGTGTTGCTGCAACAAGACGAAGTTTTCAACGGAAGTTTAATGTAACCAAAGGACCGAAAAGCGATACAATAAAGAATTTGTTTGAAAAATTTCAACGGACTGGAGACGTGAAGGATGAACGTGCTGGAAATGTAGAGCGACCGCGTCCGACAACAACAGAGAGTAATGCTCAGCTTGTGCAGAAGGTGATCGAACAGCGGCCTCAGGTTTCCATTCGCCGTGTTGCAGTTGCGGTCCAAATAAAGCCAACGTCCACGTACCGTCTCATGCGCCAGAGTTTACACCTCTATCCATACAAAATTCAAACTCGGAAACCCCTCAGCGCTTCTTCCATTGATGCACGAGTAACATTTGCTAATGATATGGAGCAAAGGATTGATGTCGGCGATATCCAAGTGGACAGCGTTTGGTTTAGTGGCGAAGCTTATTTTTACCTGGACGGTTTCGTAAATAAACAGAACTGGCGCATATGGGGAACTGAAAACCCCCATGTTGCAGTCCCATCATCCCTACATCCTCCAAATGTGTTGGTTTGGGCCGCCATTTCTTCCAAGGGGCTCATTGGTCCATTTTTCAGATCCGAAACGATTACTGCACCACGCTATCTGGACATTCTTCGAGAATTTGTGGCGGTACAAAATGCCTTAGACGACCCTGAGAAGACCTCGTGGTTTATGCAAGATGGTGCCCGGCCACATCGCATAGCCGAGGTCTTTAATTTCCTGAATGAACAATTCGATGATCGTGTGATTGCTTTGGGCTATACCACACATACAGGGAGCGGCGTTGATTGGCCTCCCTTATCGCCAGACATGAACCCCTGTGACTACTATCTGTGGGGACACGTGAAAGACCAGGTGTACCGCCACAATCCAGGAACAGTCGAACAACTGAAGCTGTACATCTCTTTTGTATGTGAAGCCATCCCTCCTGAAACGTTTATAAACATTACTGTTAATTTCGTTCAGAGACTAAGCCATATTATTGCTGCGCATGGTGGATATGTGGAAAATATCGTTCTTTAGATTTTTCAGACTGCAGCGCCATCTGATGTTGAAAATTGTAAGTAATTTCGTAAGTTTGTCTGTCTAAAAATTTACTATTGTCCCAAGCACATTACAACAAACGGTGTATTATTGATTTTTCAAATATACCGTCATTTTTGAAACAGCCGGAATAAAGTTACTTTTACATCCAAAACCGATTTTTAATTGAAATTAACTTTATAAAAAAAATCTGCAACCAAAATCGAAAATGCAATCAAGGAGTGGTGATCTTGAGAGGGACCTTACTTATGCAGTGCAAAAAAAAAAAAAAAAAAAAAAAAAAAATAAATGTCAAAATGCGACAGAGTTATTACAAAAATGCCTCTCCAAAAGAACACTATAAAAAATTGACCCATTTGATGCAGCGTCACTCCACAGCTTTTATAGAATATGTCTTTTATGACCAATGATAATGCTCCATAACGCAATAAAGTAGCCATTTTCTATAAAAGCGGCGGAGTGAATGACGCTGCAGCAAATGGGTCAAATTTTTTTACAGTGAATAGCTTTAGCTTGCGAGTTTCTTCGCGGGCAGGGACAGAGGGTTTACAGAATGGCAAATTCACAGATTGCGTTTTCTATTATAGCTTTCAAATTACCTGCAGTGCCATCTGTTGTTGAAAATTTTAAGTGATTCCGAAAGTTGTATACCTGAAAATTTACTATTGTCCCAATCATATTGCAACAAACGGTATATTTCTAACGCTGCCCATTTAAATTTTATTGATTTTTCAAATATACCGGTCATTTTTGTGACTCTTTGCATCGCCACCAACACTGTTAAAATTTGAAACTTTTGCTGCATCGTCACTCGATGTTATTATAGAATATCTCTGTTTTGACCGATGAGAATGCTCCATAATACAGTGAAGTAATCATTTTCTATAAAAGCGGAGGTGTGATGATGCAGCAAAGGTTTCAAATTTTTAACAGTGTAGTTTTAAAATACGATGCATAAAATATTCTTTAAATCATGCCATAAGAAAGTAATTTTATCCGGGCGAATAAAACTTTATAAATGTAAAATATCCTGCAAACTCAAATACTGTTTGCGAAATTTATACCCATTTCTGAACGCTGCATTCCACTATCGAAGAATCTGTTATATCCATGGCAAAAATGCATTTCATTGAAATCAAATCGAATGAGACACACTCCATATCCTTAATCTCCTTCCTTTGTATCAATGCTGAGTGAGCTCAGTTTCGGCTTCGACTGAGCGCCAATCGCCGTCAGCGCCATCTATTGTTTGGTTTCCGCACTAAAATCAAAAATCACGGAGATAAAACTTATGGCATTATACATAACCCTCCTGCAAAAATTTTTTTAATAGCTGTCACCGTTTTCATGTTATTGAATTTTAAAATCTACCGGTTATTTTTGGAACACCCGGTATTAAAGCGATGAAACATCCTATAAAAATAGAAGCGTGAAATTTTTTGAGCCCTTACATCAGTTCTTAAAACATAAAATTGTTTCTAATTTTCACATGCGAAGCATAAAATATTCTTTTAGCGATTAAAAATTATTATTGGGAGATTATCACAAAACTCAAAATCAAAGCTTTTATGACTTTTTTCTTTTAAATAGAAAAAAATAACAGATTTATTTTCCTGCTTGAATAAATTTTAAAATGTTACATTGCATTTCAGTATTACTTCGTGCGCAATTTTCTTTATATTTACTCCATGTACTCAAATTCGGTTGTCTACGAAAACATCCAGCTTGAATGTGACGCAAAGCAAATTTCTGTGACGTATGCAAATAAATTATGCTTTTTTTATCCGTTTTTTAAATATAATTTTTAAACTATTTGTTACTAATTTTTCGTAGTCGGTGCATTCAGTAGGTTGCCTTAATAGGTACTTTCTAGTACAAACAGAATCGAAATCCGACAAGTATTCTTCGAGATATGCTTGACGAAAGAATTTCGTTTGATTTTTAATATCGTTTCGTAGCTGTTTAGGTCCAGAATGTAATACACTGCTCAAAACGATTAAAGGATATTTGAAGTTTTATATAAAATAAAGATATAAACGAAATTTTTTTGCCGAAAATAGAAGAAGAGAATCACAAATGAAAATTTTTCTGGTTTTCAAACTGGAGAGTATGCAAATTTTGAGTTCGACGTCAAAAACGTCGCTTCAGCGGCAGCGAATGAAATTTGATTTTCAACTGGATAAAAGAGAATGAAGACAAGGATGATCGGCATTCAGTGATAACTTTGTTTCGATGAGTACGATGTCTCAGCGAAGTCATTTGACAGATTCAGAAACTTGGAGAATTGTTGGTAAGTTAGAAGGGAGCCAAACTCAAGCCGAAGTAGCGCAAGCCATTGGAGTGTCACAAAGTGTCGTTTCCAGGATCTGGAACCATTTTTTGGAGAGTGGATGTGCAGGCCGAAGACCAGGGCAAGGTCGTAGATGGGCAACAACGCCCAATGAAGATCGGTATTTAGCGTTAACAGCTCGGAGACACCGAAACATGAACGCTACTCTTCTCCAACAACACCTTCGCTCGGCTACAGGCACTACGATTTCAACTCAGACTGTCCGATACCGGCTCCATGCTGTAGGTCTGTGTGCTCGCCGACCGATGGTATGTGTTAGATTAACATCAAGGCATCGTCGCGACCGCAGGGATTGGGCAACCGAGCACGTCAACTGGAGGAGAAATGAATGGAGCAATATTCTGTTTTCTGTGCATCCGGATAATAGGCGTATTTTCATCTGGAGGGACCGTGGCAGTAGGAATAATCCTGAGTTCGTGCACGAAAGTGTCAGATTTGGCGGTGGAGGAGTGTTGGTGTATGGTGGCATCTCCATTGACGGGCGCTCTGACCTCTACATCATTCGAGATGGAGCTCTGACTGGTCGCCGATATAGGGATGAGATCCTCAGACCTATTGTAGTCTCTTACGCTGCAGCAATCGGAGATAACTTCATTTTAATGGACCATAACTGCAGGCCACATCGTGCAAACCTGGTGGAGTATTTCCTTTTCGAGGAAAGAATCGTTCGAATGGAATGGCCAGCGTGTTCTCTAGACATGAATCCAATCGAGCACGTTTGGGACGCTCTAGGAAGACGAGTTTCTGGCTGCCAACAACCCCCACAAACTCTCCAAGAACTGGAAAGAGCTCTTCTGGAAGAGTGGGGCAGAATACCCCAACTCGTCATTAATAGCCTCATTGAGTCCATGCCTCAAAGGTGTTCAACGTTGCTGGCCGCCCGTGGAAACCATACTCCCTACTGAAAATGATTTTCTTTGAAGAAAACACCTTTTCTTATTCTTTTTTTCTCATATGGACAAATTGTGTTTTTTCCTTTTGTACACAATGCGCAATAAAATGCATTTTTTTCTGCCAAACATGTGTAATTTATCCTCATATAACCTACTATGTCTGTCGACCATGTATCAATCAGCTAAAAAGTTTCCCACATACAAAATCCACCTAAAACTGCAATATCCTTTAATTTTTTTGAGCAGTGTAGTACGCTGTGTATAGAAGAGTTTCATACGACTTCAAAAATAGAACATTGGAGGTCAAAAAATCGTTGAACGGTTGCTGTGATCGGTAGCTGAGAAGATTATGGGTAATGTTGGTGGTGAATCGCCAGCATTTGATTGGCGGATAAAAAGTAAATCAGCTGATTGTGACTGCCCTATTAGCCTTCGCTTCCCCCAGACAACTATTTACTCCATGTACTCTGATTCGGTTGTCTACTAAAATATCCAACCGGGGAAAAATGACGAACACCAAATTTCTGTGACGTATGCAAATAAATTGTGCTTTTTTTTTACCAGTTTTTTAATATAACTTTTAAACTTTTTGTAACTAATTTTTCGTAGTAGGTGCATTCACTAGGTTTCCTCCATAGGTATCTTCTGGTACAAACAGAATTGAAATCCGACAAGCGTTTTTTGAGATGTGCTTGACGAAAAAATTTTGTTTGATTTTTAGTATCGTTACGTACTATGTGTATAAAACTTCGCTTCGCTTAGACAATTATTTTTAAAAGAGATATACATTTCATTTGTATTTTTAAAATATTTTGGTTCTAGTGTAAGCATCGCAACACATATTTCTTTTCATTGTAAACAATGTTTTAAGGACAGAAAATATGCATTAAATTACTTCCTTTTTTTAAAAGGAATTGATAATAAGTTATAAGCAAAAGCATTTTGTTCTTCTTTCTGTTATAAGAAGGGTGCGCTGTGCTCTTTTTTCAAAATTTCCGAATATATCGCTAAAAGCTACAGAATACTTCAGCTCTCAATGATTTTTTTTAAATTAAATAATTAAAACGATTTTTT